>MU106089.1:82604-98966 GCA_012274485.2 Sinapis alba | reverse complement strand
TATGATCAGCCTTATCTGTATTGAATGGAAGTATTTAACTCAACGGACCATGGACTTTCCGGACTGGTCTCATCGGTACATCCAAAATGACCCATACGTACTGATAGGCTGATACGATCAGCCATCCTTACTGCTTGTAAGGACCAAGGACTGTCCAGACTGGTCCATCAGACAATTAAAAATCGACCCATACGTACAGATAGGCTGATATGATCAGCCTTATCCGTACTGAATGGATGGATTTAACTTAACAGACCAGGGACTGTCCGGACTGGTCCGATCAGTACATGCAAAATGACCCATACGTTTTTATAGGCTGATACAATCATCCAACCGTCTTGCCTGGAAGGACCAAGGACTGTCCAGAATGGTCCATCAGGCCATGAATAATCGACCCATACATAATGATATGCTGATTTGATCAGTCTTATCCGTTGTGAATGGAAGGATTTAACTCAATGGACCATGGACTGTCTGGACTGGTCCCATCAGTACATGAAAAATGACCCATATGTACTGATAGGTTGATACGATTAGGCATCAGTACTGCCTGGAAGGACCAAGGACTGTCTGGAATGGTCCATCAGGCCATCAAAAATTGACCCATACGTACTGATAGGCTAATATGATCAGCCTTATCCATATTGAATGGAAGTATTTAACTCAACGGACCATGGACTGTCCGGACTGGTCCCATCAGTACATGCAAAAGGACCCATATGTATTGATAGGCTGATACGATCATCCATCCGTAATGCCTGGAAGGACCAAGGACTATCTAGTGGTCTATCAGGCCATTAATAATCGACCCATACATAATGATATGCTGATTTTATCAGCCTTATCCGTAGTGAATGGAAGGATTTAACTCAATTGACCATGGACTGCCTCGACTGGTTCCATCAGTACATGAAAAATGACCCATATGTACTGATAGCTTGATACGATTAGGCATCAGTACTGCCTTGAAGGACCAAGGACTGTCCAAACTGGTCGATCAGGCCATCAAAAATCGACCAATACATACTGATAGGCTGATATGATCAGCCTTATCTGTATTGAATGGAAGTATTTAACTCAACGGACCATGGACTTTCCGGACTGGTCTCATCGGTACATCCAAAATGACCCATACGTACTGATAGGCTGATACGATCAGCCATCCTTACTGCTTGTAAGGACCAAGGACTGTCCAGACTGGTCCATCAGACAATTAAAAATCGACCCATACGTNTATGATCAGCCTTATCTGTATTGAATGGAAGTATTTAACTCAACGGACCATGGACTTTCCGGACTGGTCTCATCGGTACATCCAAAATGACCCATACGTACTGATAGGCTGATACGATCAGCCATCCTTACTGCTTGTAAGGACCAAGGACTGTCCAGACTGGTCCATCAGACAATTAAAAATCGACCCATACGTACAGATAAGCTGATATGATCAGCCTTATCCGTACTGAATGGATGGATTTAACTTAACAGACCATGGACTGTCCGGACTGGTCCGATCAGTACATGCAAAATGACCCATACGTTTTTATAGGCTGATACGATCATCCAACCGTCTTGCCTGGAGGACCAAGGACTGTCCAGAATGGTCCATCAGGCCATGAATAATCGACCCATACATAATGATATGCTGATTTGATCAGTCTTATCCGTTGTGAATGGAAGGATTTAACTCAATGGACCATGGACTGTCTGGACTGGTCCCATCAGTACATGAAAAATGACCCATATGTACTGATAGGTTGATACGATTAGGCATCCGTACTGCCTGGAAGGACCAAGGACTGGTCGGACTGGTCCATCAGGCCATCAAAAATCGACCCATACATACTGATAGGCTGATATGATCAGCCTTATCTGTACTGAATGGAAGTATTTAACTCCACAGACCATGGACTGTCTGGACTGGTCCCATCAGTACAGGCAAAATGAACCCTAGTTTTGATAGACTGATTCGATCAGACATCCGTACTTCCAGGAAGGACCAAGGACTATCCAGACTGGTCCATCAGGCCATGAAAAATCGACCCATACGTACTGATAGGCTCATATTATCAGCCTTATCCGTACTGAATGGAAGGATTTAACTCAACCGACAAAGGACTCTCCGGACTGGTCCCATCAGTATATGAAAAATGACCCATACGTACTGATAGGCTGAAACTATCAGCCATCCGTACTGCCTGGAAGAACCAATGACAGGCCAGACTGGTCCATTAGGCCATGAAAAATTGACCCATATGTACTGATAGGGTGATATGATCAGCCTTATTTGTACTGAATGGAAGGCTTTAGCTCAACCGACCATGGACTCTCCAGAATGTTCCCATCAGTACATAAAAAATGACCCATACGTATTGATAGGCTGAAACTATCAGCCATCCGTACTGCATGGAAGGACCAAGGACAGTCCAGACTGGTCCATCAGGCCATGAAAAATTGACCCATACATACTGATGGGCTGATATGATCAGCCTTATCCATACTGAATGGAAGGCTTTAGCTCAACCGACCATGGACTCTCCAGAATGGTCCCATCAATACATGAAAAATGACCCATTAGTTTTGATAGGCTGATACGATCAGCCATTCGTATTGCCCGGAAGGCCCAAGGACTGTACAGACTGGTACATAAGCCATACATACTGATAGGCTGATTTGATCAGCCTTATCCTTACTCAATGGAAGGATTTAACTCAACAGACCATGGACTGTCCAGACTGGTCCATAAGCCATGAAAAATTGACCCATACGTACTGATAGGCTGATAAGATCAGGCTTATATATACTGAATGGAAGGATTTTGCTCAACCGACCATGGACTCTCCAGAATGGTCCCATCAGTACATGAAAAATGACCCATATGTACTGATAGGTTGATACGATTAGGCATTCGTACTGCCTGGAAGGACCAAGGAGTGTCCGGACTGGTCCATCATGCCATCAAAAATCGACCCATACATACTGATTGGCTGATATGAACAGCCTTATCCGTACTGAATGGAAGTATTTAACTCAACGGACCATGGACTGTCCGGACTGTCCGGACTGGTCCCATCAGTACATGCAAAATGACCCATAGTTTTGATAGACTGATACGATTAGCCATCCGTACTTCCAGGAAGAACCAAGGACTATCCAGACTGGTCCATCAGGCCATGAAAAATCGACCCATACATACTGATAGGCTGATTAGATCAGCCATCCGTACTGCTTGGAAGGACCATGGACTGTCCAGACTGGTCCATCAGACAATGAGAACTTGACCCATACGTACTTATAGGCTATTATGATCAGCCTTATCCATACGGAATGGAAGGATTTAACTCAACGGACCATGGACTGTCCGAAATGGTCCCATCAGTACATGCAAAATGACCCATACGTTTTGATAGGCTGATATGATCAGCCAACCGTCTTGCCTAGAAGAACCAAGGACTGTTTTGACTGGTCCATCAGGCCATGAATAATCAACCCATACATAATGATATGCTGATTTGATCAGCCTTTTCTGTCGTGAATGGAAGGATTTAACTCAACCGACAATGGACTCTCCGGACTGGTCCGATCAGTACATGAAAAATGACCCATACGTACTGATAGGCTGAAACTATCAGCCATCCGTACTGCCTGGAAGGACCAAGGACAGTCCAGACTGGTCCATTAGGCCATGAAAAATTGACCCATACGTACTGATAGGATGATATGATTAGCCTTATCCGTACTGAATGGAAGGATTTAGCTCAACCGACTGCCTTGAAGGACAAATGACTGTCTAGACTGGTCCATCAGGCCATGAATAATCGACCCATACGTAATGATAGACTGTCTGGACTTGTCCCATCAGTACATGAAAAATGACCCATAAGTTTTGATAGGCTGATACGATCAGCCATTCGTACTGCCTGGAAGGACCAAGGACTGTCCAGACTGGTCCATCAGGCCATTAAAAATCGACCCATACATACTTATAGGCTGATTTGATCATCTTTATCCTTACTCAATGGAAGGATTTAACTCAACGGATCATGGACTGTCCAGACTGGTCCTTCAGTACATGAAAAGTGATATGGTCAGCCATCCGTACTGCCTGGATGGAGCAAGGACTGTCCAAACTGGTCCATAAGCCATGAAAAAACCGACCCATACGTACTGGTAGGCTGATAAGATCAGCCTTGTCCATACTGAATGGAAGGATTTAGCTCAACCGACCATGGACTCTCTGGAATGGTCCCATCAATACATGAAAAATGACCCATACGTACTGATAGGCTGATACGATCAGCCATCCATACTACCTGGAAGGACCAAGGACTGTCCGGACAGGTCTATCCGGCCATGAAAAATCGACACATACGTACTGATAGGCTGATATGATAAGCCTTATCCATACTGAATGGAAGTATTTAACTCAACGGACCATGGACTGTCCAGAGTGGTCCCAACAGTACATGAAAAATGACCAATATATACTGATAGGTTTATACGATCAGCCATTCGTATTGCCTGGAAGGACCAAGAACTGTCCGGACTGGTCCATCAGGCCATCAAAAATCGACCCATACATACTGATAGGCTGATATGATCAGCCTTATCCGTACTAAATGGAAGGATTTAACTCAACAGACCATGGGCTGTCCAGACTGGTCCCATAAGTACATGGAAAATGACCCTTACATATTGATAGGCTGATACCATCAGCCATCCGTACTGCCTGGTAGTAAAGGCAAAATGACCCATAGTTTTGATAGACTGATACGATCAGCCATCCGTACTTTCAGGAAGGACCAAGGACTATCCAGACTGGTCCATCAGGCCATGAAAAATCGACCCATACGTACTGATCGGCTCATATGATCAGCCTTATCTGTACTGAATGGAAGGATTTAGCTCAACCGAAAATGGAATCTCCGGACTGGTCCCATCAGTACATGAAAAATGACCCATAAGTTTTGTTAGGCTGATACGATCGGCCATTCGTACTGCCTGGAAGGACCAAGGTCTGTCCAGACTGGTCCATCAGGCCATTAAAAATCGACCCATACATACTGGTCCTTCAGTACATGAAAAATGACCCATAGGTACTAATAGGCTGATACGGTGAGCCATCCGTACTGCCTGGATGGCGCAAGGATGGTCCAGACTGGTCCATAAGCCATGAAAAATTGACCCTTACGTACTGATAGGCTGATATGATCAGCCTTATCCATAGTGAATGGAAGGATTTATCTCAACCGACCATGGACTCTTCGGAATGGTCCCATAAGTACATGAAAAATGACCCATACGAACAGATAGGCTGATACGGTCAGCCATCCGTACTGCCTTAATGGCGAAAGGACTGTCCAGACTGGTCCATAAGCCATGAAAAATCGACCCATACGTATTGATAGGCTGATATGATCAGCCTTATCCATATTGAATGGAAAGATTTAGCTCAACCGACCATGGACTCTCCAGATTGGTCCCATCAGTACATGAAAAATGACCCATACGTTTTGATAGGCTGATACGATCAGCCATCCGTACTGCCTTGAAGGACGAATGACTGTCTAGACTAGTCCATCAGGCCATGAATAATCGACCCATACGTAATGATAGGCTGATATCATAAGCCTTATCCATACTGAATGGAAGGATTTAACTCAATGGACCATGGACTGTCCGGACTGGTCCCATCAGTACTTGAAAAATGACCCATATGTACTGATAGGTTGATACGATTAGGCATCCATACTGCTTGGAAGGACCAAGGACTGTCCGGACTGGTCCATCAGGACATCAAAAATCGACCCATACATACTGATAGGCTGATATGATCAGCCTTATCCATACTGAATGGAAGGATTTAACTCAACGGACCATGGACTGTCCGGACTGGTTTCATCAGTACATGCAAAATGACGGGAAATCGGCCAATTCATACGTCAATAGAAGACCGCGGTCCCGATCAATACATATACTCGGACCCTGTGCTAAAACATACATCAATTCATAAAATATTTAAATTTCATACACGAACAAAGACATTTCGGTTTATTCATACATTGACCGTGTTTCCATTAGTCAAATAGTAACGGATGCTTATGTGGATTTAACAGTTGCTTAGATAGATTTTCAGAATTATGACATGGCTTTTTCATTTTAAATAATTAATAAAATAGTACAAATCGTATTAAAAAGACAAGTAGATGGGGGGACTCGAACCTGGCTTAATATCATTGTCAATTCCTACACTCAACCACTATGCCACTTCCAATTATTATTAGTATTGTCTATTATGTCGTATTTATATACATTTTGTTGCATTCATATATTTTTCATTTTATAGTTTGTCATCATCCAAACAAAATAAGAAAATTGTATTTTAAAATAGAAATATTAAAATTTTCATTTTTTTTTTAAATTAGTTTCAAAAGTATTTTCAAACTTTTAACACAAAATATAAAGACAATTTTTTTTTTTAAAAAAATGAAAATATAAATTTCGATTTTTTTGAATAACTTTTTATTATATTTTATTATTATTTACTATTTATTTGAATAGCTTATATTTTATATCTAAATAATAAAACTAATAAAAATAAAAATTTTAAAATATTGTTTTGAATTATATATATTCAAATTCAAAATTTTATAATAATTTTTTAGATTTTATTTTTATCAAAATTTTTTATTTTTTTTTTGAAATTTGAAAATGCTTTTTAAAACTAGTTTTAAAATTTATTTCAAAATTTTTAATATTTATTTTTTAAATACAATAATTATCATTCAGTTAATTAAACATAATTACTTAGAATTTATATATTTTGTGGAGCTAATTTTAGATAATTGTTTTGGCAGCTACCAATTTTAGATAATTAAAACTTTATAACAAAAAATATGAAATATTTAGATGTTATAGGGATTATAATTTTCTTGTTTTGCTTGGATGATGAAAATTTACAAAATGGAAATATCTAAATGTAAAAAAAACGATATTAATAAGGTAAAATAGATAGTACCATGTTATCCGATCTGCCACAGTGGTTGGGCATGGAATAGTAATTGCTGTGAACCCAGGTTCGAATCCCCTCTCTACATATTTTTATTAATTATTTAAAATGAAAAAGCCATGTCATAATTCTGAAAATCCATATAAGCAACTATTAAATCCATATAAGCAGCCGTTACTATTTTGACTAACGGAAACACGGTCAATGTATGAATAAACCTAAATGTCTTTGTTCGTGTATGAAATTTGAATATTTTATGAATTGATGTATGTTTTAGCACAAGGTCCGAATATATGTACTGATCGGGACCGCGGCCTTCTGTTGACGTATGAATTGGCTGATCCCCCGCAAAATGACCCATACGTACTGATAGGTTGATACGATCAGCCATCCTTACTGCTTGGAAGGACCAAGGACTGACCAGACTGGTCCATTAGACAATTAAAAATCGACCCATACTTAGAGATAAGCTGATATAATTAGCCTTATACGTACTGAATTGAAGGATTTAACTTAAAGGACCATGGACTGTCCGGACTGGTCCGATCAGTACATGCAAAATGACCCATACGTTTTGATAGGCTGATACGATCAGCCAAACGTCTTGCCTGGAAGGACCAAGGACTGTCCAGACTGGTCCATCAGGCCATGAATAATCGACCCATACATAATGATATGCTGATTTGATCAGCCTTATCCGTTGTGAATGGAAGTATTTAACTCAATGGACCATGGACTGTTTGGATTGGTCCCATCAGTACATGAAAAATGACCCATATGTACTGATAGGTTGATACGATTAGGCATCCGTACTGCCTGGAAGGACCAAGAACTGTCCGGACTGGTCCATCAGGCCATAAAAAATCGACCCATACATACTAATAGGCTGATATGATCAGCCTTATCCATACTGAATGGAAGGATTTAACTCAACGGACCATGGACTGTCCAGACTGGTCTCATCAGTACATGCAAAATGACCCATACGTACTGATAGGCTGATACGATCAGCCATCCGTACTTCCAGGAAGGACCAAGGACTATCCAGACAGGTCCATCAGGCCATGAAAAATGATCAGCCTTATCTGTACTGGATGGAAGGATTTAGCTCAACCGACAATGGAATCTCCGGACTGGTCCCTTCAGTACATGAAAAATGACCCATACGTACTGATAGGCTGAAACTATCAGCCATCCGTACTGCCTGGAAGGACCAAGGACAGTCCAGACTGGTCCATCAGGCCATGAAAAATTGACCCATATGTACTGATAGGCTGATATGATCAGCCTTATCCGTACTGAATGGAAGGCTTTAGCTCAACCGACCATGGACTCTCCAGANGTACTGAATGGAAGGAATTAGCTCAACCGACAATGGACTCTCCGGACTGGTCCCATCAGTACATGAAAAATGTCCCATAGGTACTGATAGGCTGAAACTATCAGCCATCCGTACTGCCTGGAAGGACCAAGGACAGTCCAGACTGGTCCATCAGGCCATGAAAAATTGACCCATATGTACTGATAGGCTGATATGATCAGCCTTATCCGTACTGAATGGAAGGCTTTAGCTCAACCGACCATGGACTCTCCAGAATGGTCCCATCAGTACATGAAAAATGACCCATAAGTTTTGATAGGCTGATACGATCAGCAATTCGTACTGATAGGCTTATAAGATCAGGCTTATATATACTGAATGGAAGGATTTTGCTCAACCGACCATGGACTCTCCAGAATGGTCCCATCAGTACATGAAAATGACCCATATGTACTGATAGGTTGATACGATTAGGCATTCGTACTGCCTGGAAGGACCAAGGAGTGTCCGGACTGGTCCATCATGCCATCAAAAATCGACCGATACATACTGATTGGCTGATATGATCAGCCTTATCTGTACTGAATGGAAGTATTTAACTCAACGGACCATGGACTGTCCGGACTGGTCCCATCAGTACATGCAAAATGACCCATAGTTTTGATAGACTGATACGATCAGCCATCCGTACATCCACGAAGAACCAAGGACTATCCAGACTAGTCCATCAGGCCATGAAAAATCGACCCATACGTACTGATAGGCTGATTAGATCAGCCATCCGTACTGCTTGGAAAGACCATGTACTGTCCAGACTGGTCCATCAGACAATGAAAACTCGACCCATACGTACTTATAGGCTATTATGATCAGCCTTATCCATACGGAATGGAAGGATTTAACTCAACGGACCATGGACTGTCCGAAATGGTCCCATCAGTACACGCAAAATGACCCATACGTTTTGATAGGCTGATATGATCAGCCAACCGTCTTGCCTGGAAGGACCAAGGACTGTTTTGACTGGTCCATCAGGCCATGAATAATCAACCCATACATAATGATATGCTGATTTGATCAGCCTTATCCGTCGTGAATGGAAGAATTTAACTCAACCGACAATGGACTCTCCGGACTGGTCCGATCAGTACATGAAAAATGACCCATACGTACTGATAGGCTAAAACTATCAGCCATCCGTACTGCCTGGAAGGACCAAGGACAGTCCAGACTGGTCCATTAGGTCATGAAAAATTGACCCATACGTACTGATAGGATGATATGATCAGCCTTATCCGTACTGAATGGAAGGATTTAGCTCAACCGACCATGGACTCTCCAGAATGGTCCCATCAGTACATGAAAAATGACCATACGTTTTGATAGGCTGATACGATCAGCCATCCGTACTGCCTGGAAGGACCAAGGACTGTCCAGACTGGTCCATCAGGCCATTAACAATCGACCCATACGTAATGATAGGCTGATATCATAAGCCTTATCCATACTGAATGGAAGGATTTAACTCAATGGACCATGGACTGTCCGGACTGGTCCCATCAGTACTTGAAAAATGACCCATATGTACTGATAGGTTGATACGATTAGGCATCCGTACTGCTTGGAAGGACCAACGACTGTCCGGACTGGTCCATCAGGACATCAAAAATTGACCCATAGATACTGATAGGCTGATATGATCAGCCTTATCCATACTGAATGGAAGGATTTAACTCAACGGACCATGGACTGTCCGGACTGGTCTCATCAGTACATGCAAAATGACGGGAAATCGGCCAATTCATACGTCAATAGAAGACCGCGGTCCCGATCAATACATATACTCGGACCCTGTGCTAAAACATACATCAATTCATAAAATATTTAAATTTCATACACGAACAAAGACATTTCGGTTTATTCATACATTGACCGTGTTTCCGTTAGTCAAATAGTAACGGGTGCTTATGTGGATTTAACAGTTGCTTAGATAGATTTTCAGAATTATGACATGGCTTTTTCATTTTAAATAATTAATAAAATAGTACAAATCGTATTAAAAAAGACAAGTAGATGGGGGGACTCGAACCTGGCTTAATATCATTGTCAATTCCTACACTCAACCACTATGCCACTTCCAATTATTATTAGTATTGTCTATTATGTCGTATTTATATTCATTTTGTTGCATTCATATATTTTCATTTTATAGTTTGTCATCATCCAAACAAAATAAGAAAATTGTATTTTAAAATAGAAATATTAAAATTTTCAATTTTTTTTTTAAATTAGTTTCAAAAGTATTTTCAAACTTTTAACACAAAATATAAAGACAATTTTTTTTTTAAAAAAAATGAAAATATAGTCTGGACAGTCCATGGTCCATTGAGTTAAATCCTTCCATTCACGATGGATAAGGCTGATCAAATCAGCATATCATTATGTATGGGTCGATTATTCATGGCTTGATGGACCAGTCTAGACAGTCCTTGGTCTTTCCATGGAAGACGTCTGTCTGGTCGTATCAGCCTATCAAAACGTATGGGTCATTTTTCATGTACTGATGGGACCATTCTGGAGAGTCCATGTCTGTTGAATTAAATATTTCTATTCAGTACAAAAAAGGCTGATCATAACAGCCTATCAGTACGTATGGGTCGATTTTTCATGGCATGATGGACCAGTCTGGATAGTCATTGGTCCTTAAAGAAAGTACGGATGGCTGATTGTATCCGCCTATAAGTACGTATGGGTCATTTTTCATGTACTGATGGGACAATTCTGGAGAGCCCATGGTCGGTTCAGCTAAATCCTTCCATTCAGTACGGATAAGGCTCATCATATCAGACTATCAGTACGTATGGGTGGATTTTTCATGGCCTGATGGACCAGTCTGGACAGTCCTGGGTCCTTCCAGTCAGTACGGATGGCTGATAGTTTCAGCCTATCAGTACGTATGGGTCATTTTTTGTAATGATGGGACCAGTCCGGAGAGTCCATGCTAGGTTGAGCTAAATCGTTCAATTCAGTACGGATAAGGCTGATCATATCAGCCTATCAGTACGTATGGGTCGATTTTTCATGGCCTGATGGACCAGTCTGGATAGTCCTTGGTCCTTCCAGGCAGTACGGATGGCTGATCGTATCAGCTTATCAAAACGTATGGGTCATTTTGCATGTCCTGATGGGACCAGTCCAGACAGTCCATTGTCCGTTGAGTTAAATACTTCCAGTCAGTACTGATAAGGCTGATCATATAAGCCTATCAGTACGTATGGATCAATTTTTGCTGGCCTTATGGACCAGTCCGGACAGTCTTTGGTCCTTTAAGGCAGTACATAAACCTAATTGTATCAGCCTATCAGTATGTATGGGTCATGTTTCATGTATTGATGGGACCAGTCCAGACAGTCCATGGTCGATTGAGTTAAATCCTTCCATTCACGACGGATAAAATCAGCATATCATTATGTATGGGTCGATTATTCATGGCTTGATGGACCAGTCTAAACAGTCATTGGTCCTTCCAGGCAAGAAGGTTGGCTGATCGTATCAGCCTATCAATACGTATGGGTCATTGTTCATGTTTTGATGGGACCAGTCTGGACAGTCCATGGTCCAGTTAGTTAAATCTTTCCATTCAGTACAGTAAAGGCTGATCATATCAGCCTATCAGTACGTATTGGTCGATTTTTCAAGGCATGATGGACCAGTCTGGATAGTCATTGGTCGTTCCAGGCAGTACGGATGGGTGATCGTATCAGCCTATCAACACGTCTGGGTCATTTTTCATGTATTGATGGGACCAGTCCGGACAGTACATGGTCCATTGAGTTAAATCCTTACATTCAGTACGAATAAGGCTGATCATATCAGCCTATCAGTACGTATGGGTCAATTTTTCATGGCTTGATGGACCAGTCTGGAGAGTCGTTGGACCTTCCAGCAGTACGGATGGCTGATCGTATCAGCCTATCAGTACGTATGGGTCATTTTTCATGTACTGATGGGATCAGTCCGGAGAGTCCATCACCCGTTGGGTTAAATCCATATGTTCAGTACGGAGAAGGCTGATCATATTAGCCTATCAATACATATGGGTTGATTTTTCTTAGCCTGTTGGACCAATGTGACTAGTCCTTGGTCCTTCCAGGCAGTACGGATGGCTGATTGTATCAGTCTATCAAAAAGTATGAGTCATTTTTCATGTACTGATGGGACCAGTCCGGACAGTCCATGGTATGTTGAGTTCAGTCCTTCCATTCAGTATGGATAAGGGTTATCATATCAGCCTATCAGTAGATATGGTCGATTTTTCATGGCTTGATGGACCCGTCCAGACAGTCCTTGTTCCTTCCAGGCAGTACGGATGGCTGATCGTATCAGCCTATCAGTATGAATTTCGATTTTTTGAATAACTTTTTATTATATTTTATTATTATTTACTATTTATTTGAATAGCTTATATTTTATATCTAAATAATAAAACTAATAAAAATAAAAATTTTAAAATATTGTTTTGAATTATATATATTCAAATTCAAAATTTTATAATAATTTTTTAGATTTTATTTTTATCAAATTTTTTTTATTTTTTTTTTTTTGAAATTTGAAAATGCTTTTTAAAACTAGTTTTAAAATTTATTTCGAAATTTTTAATATTTATTTTTTAAATACAATAATAATCATTCAGTTAATTAAACATAATTACTTAGAATTTATTTATTTTGTGGAGCTAATTTTAGATAATTGTTTTGGCAGCTACCAATTTTAGATAATTAAAACTTTATAACAAAAAATATGAAATATTTAGATGTTATAGGGATTATAATTTTCTTGTTTTGTTTGGATGATGAAAAATTACAAAATGGAAATATCTAAATGTAACAAAAACGATATTAATAAGGTAAAATAGATAGTACCATGTTATCCGATCTGCCACAGTGGTTGGGCATGGAAGAGTAATTGCTGTGAACCCAGGTTCGAATCCCCTCTCTACATATTTTTATTAATTATTTAAAATGAAAAAGCCATGTCATAATTCTGAAAATCCATATAAGCAACTGTTAAATCCATATAAGCAACCGTTACTATTTGACTAACGGAAACACGGTCAATGTATGAATAACCTAAATGTCTTTGTTCGTGTATGAAATTTGAATATTTTATGAATTGATGTATGTTTTAGCACAGGGTCCGAATATATGTACTGATCGGGACCGCGGCCTTCTGTTGACGTATGAATTGGCTGATCCCCCGCAAAATGACCCATACGTACTGATAGGTTGATACGATCAGCCATCCTTACTGCTTGGAAGGACCAAGGACTGTCCAGACTGGTCCATTAGACAATTAAAAATCGACCCATACGTAGAGATAAGCTGATATGATTACCCTTATACGTACTGAATTGAAGGATTTAACTTAAAGGACCATGGACTGTCCGGACTGGTCCGATCAGTACATGCAAAATGACCCATACGTTTTGATAGGCTGATACGATCAGCCAAACATCTTGCCTGGAAGGACCAAGGACTGTCCAGACTGGTCCATCAGGCCATGAATAATCGACCGATACATAATGATATGCTGATTTGATCAGCCTTATCCGTTGTGAATGGAAGTATTTAACTCAATGGACCATGGACTGTTTGGACTGGTCCCATCAGTACATGAAAAATGACCCATATGTACTGATAGGTTGATACGATTAGGCATCCGTACTGCCTGGAAGGACCAAGAACTGTCCGGGCTGGTCCATCAGGCCATCAAAAATCGACCCATACATACTAATAGGCTGATATGATCAGCCTTATCCATACTGAATGGAAGGATTTAACTCAACGGACCATGGACTGTCCAGACTGGTCTCATCAGTACATGCAAAATGACCCATACGTACTGATAGGCTGATACGATCGGCCATCCGTACTTCCAGGAAAGACCAAGGACTATCCAGACTGGTCCATCAGGCCATGAAAAATGATCAGCCTTATCTGTACTGGATGGAAGGATTTAGCTCAACCGACAATGGAATCTCCGGAATGGTCCCATCAGTACATGAAAAATGACCCATAAGTTTTGATAGGCTGATACGATCAGCAATTCGTACTGCCTGGAAGGACCAAGGACTGTCCAGAATGGTCCATCAAGCCATTAAAAATCGACCCATACATACTGATGGGCTGATTTGATCAGCTTTATCCTTACTCAATGGAAGTATTTAACTCAACGGACCATGGACTGTCCAGACTGGTCCTTCAGTACATGAAAAATGACCCGTAGGTACTGATAGGCTGATATGGTCAGCCATCCATACTGCATGGATGGAGCAAGGACTGTCCAAACTGGTCCATAAGCCATGAAAAATCGACCCATACGTACTGGTAGGCTGATATGATCCGCCTTGTCCGTACTGAATGGAAGGCTTTAGCTCAACCGACCATGGACTCTCCAGAATGGTCCCATCAGTACATGAAAAATGACCCGTAAGTTTTGATAGGCTGATTCGATCAGCAATTCGTACTGCCTGGAAGGACCAAGGACTGTCCAGACTGGTCCATCAGGCCATTAAAAATCGACCCATACATACTGATAGGTTGATTTGATCAGCCTTATCCTTACTCAATGGAAGCATTTAACAAAACGGACCATGGACTGTCCAGACTGGTCCTTCAGAACAGGAAAAATGACCCATAGATACTAATAGGCTGATACGGTCAGCCATCCGTACTGCCTGGATGGCACAAGGATTGTCCAGACTGGTCCATAAGCCATGAAAAATTGACCCTTACGTACTGATATGCTGATATGATCAGCCTTATCCATAGTGAATGGAAGGATTTAGCTCAACCGACCATGGACTCTTCGGAATGGTCCCATCAGTACATGAAAAATGACCCATACGAACAGATAGGCTGATACGATCAGCCATCCATACTGCCTGGAAGGACCAAAGACTGTCCAGACAGGTCTATCAGGCCATGAAAAATCGACCCATACGTACTGATAGGCTGATATGATAATCCTTATCCACACTGAATGGAAGGATTTAACTCAACAGACCATGGACTGTTCGGACTAGTCCCATCAGTACATGAAAAATGACCCATACGTTTTGATAGGCTGATACGATCAACCATTCGTACTGCCTGGAAGGACCAAGGACTGTCTGGATTGGTCCATCAGGCCATAAAAAATTGACCCATACGTACTGGTAGGTTGATCGTACTGAATGGAAGGTTTAAACTCAACGTACCATGCACTGTCCAGACTGGTCCCATTAGTACTGGTAGGCTGATAAGATCTGCCATCCGTACTGCCTGGATGGACCAAGGACGGTCCGGACTAGTCCATCAAGCCATGAAAAATTGACCCATTAGTACTGATAGGTTGATATGATCAGCCTTATCCGTACTGAATGTAAGGATTTAACTTAATGGACCATGGACTGTCCAGACTGGTCCCATCAGTACAAGAAAAATGACCCAGACGTATTGATAGGCTGATACGATCACCCATCCGTACTGCCTAGAAGGATCAATGACTATCCAGACTGGTCCATCATGCCATGAAAAATCGACCAATACGTACTAAAAGGCTGATATAATTTGCCTTTTCTGTACTGAATGGAAAGATTTAAGTAACCGGACCATGGACTCTCCGGACTGGTCCCATAAGTACAAAAAAATTACCCATACGTACTGATAGGCTGATACGATCAGCCAACCTTCCTGCCTGGAAGGACCAAGGACTGTTTAGACTGGTCCATCAGGCCATGAATAATCGACCCATACATAATGATATGCTGATTTGATCAGCCTTATCTGTCGTGAATGGAATGATTTAACTCAATGGACGGTGGACTCTCCAGAGTGGTCCCATCAGTACATGAAAAATGACCCATACGTGCTAATAGGCTGATACAATCTGCTATCCGTACTGCCTTGAAGGACCAATGAGTATCCAGACTGGTCCATCATGCCATGAAAAATTGACCCATACATACTGATAGGCTGATATGATCAGCCTT
>MU106089.1:48544-64411 GCA_012274485.2 Sinapis alba | reverse complement strand
AAAATCTATCAACAACCACAAAGATGGAATCTCGTCCAGCCTTAGTTCTAGGCAAACCAAGCACAAAATCCATAGAAATATCTACCCAAGGATGAGATGGAATGGGTAAAGCGGAATACAAACCTTGGTTTTGCACTTTGGACTTGGCTTTCTTGCAAACCACATATCGGTTGCATATCCTCTCGACATCCTTTACCAGGCTTGGCCAATAGAAATGCTCATACACTACCTTGTATGTTTTCTTGATTCCAAAATGTCCCATAAGACCTCCTCCATGTGATTCCTTGACAAACAACTCCCTCAAAGAACATTGGGGCACACACAAACGGTTATCAAAGAATAGAAAATCAGACACTTGATAATACTTCCCGTAAGCGGCCCTTGAACATTTTCTGAAAATCTCTTTAAAGTCTGGATCAGTTGCATACAACTCTTTGATAAATTCAAATCCAAGCAACTTTGTTTCACGAGTTCAGAGAATAACATACCTTCTAGACAAGGCATCAGCCACCATATTTTCCTGACCTTGTTTGTACTTGATCACATAAGAAAAGGTCTCAATGAACTTGACCCAACGTGCATGTCTCTTGTTTAGCTTTTGCTGGCCCTTGAAGTGTCTCAACAATTGGTGATAAGTGTGGATCACAAACTCCTTTGGCCAGAGATAACGTTGTCATGTCTGAAGAGCTCTCACCAAAGCATACAACTCTTGGTCGTAAGTAGGATAATTGAGTGTGGCTCCTCCAAGTTTTTAACTGAAATAAGCAATGGGTTTCCTATCCTGCATCAAGACAGCACCAATACCAACACCCGAGGCATCTCATTCGATCTCAAAAGTCTTAGAGAAATCAGGAAGTGTAAGCAAATGAGCTTGAGTTAACTTCCCTTTAAGAATCTGAAATGCCTCCTCTTGAGCTTGTTCCCATTTGAAACCCGCGTTTTTTTTTATCACTTCAGTGAGTGGAGCTTCTATAGTGCTGAAGTTTGGAACAAACCTTCGGTAGAATCCAGCAAGACCATGAAAGCTCCTTACCTCACCTACGGTGGTCGGACTAAGCCAGTCTCGGATGGCCTTGATTTTCTCCTCGTCCACTCTGAGTCCATCGGCACCTACAACAAAATCTAAGAAGACCACGTGATCTGTTCCAAAAGTGCATTTACCAAGATTAGCAAACAAGCGTTCTTTCCTAAGATCTTCAAGAACATCTTTCAAATGCATCCTATGATCATCAAGACTCTTGTTGTAGATAAGAATGTAATCAAAGTAGACAACCACAAAATGACCAATGAATGATCACAAAATATGATTCATCAAATGCATGAATGTACTAGGTGCGTTGGTGAGACCAAAGGGCATGCGAAGCCATTCATACAAACCTAGTTTTGTTTTAAATGCAGTTTTCCATTCATCACCCTCTTTCATCCGAATTTGGTGATAGACACTTTTCAAAACAATTTTAGAGAAAACAGGGGAACCATGCAGCTATAGAGTTTCATGAGGCCTAGGAGTTTGATGCCTATACTTTACCGTAATGTTGTTGATGGCACGGCAGTCCACACACATGCGCCAAGAAGCATCCTTTTTTGGTACGAGGAGGACATGCACATCACAAGCGCTAAGGCTCTCCCTGATGTAGCCTTTCTCAAGAAGCTCTCCAATCTGTCTTTGTAGTTCCTTTGTGTCCACCGGGTTGTTCGGTACGCTGGTCGGTTTGGAAGTTGTGCGCCTGGGACGAAGTCCATTTGATGTTCAAGGCCTCGTACTGGTGGCAATCCCTTGGGATTCTCATCTAGAAACACATCAAAAAATTTCTGCAAGACATCTATCAAATCACTCGAAATCTTCGGTGCAAGGTCAGAAGAAGAAGCCATTAAAGATTCTTTGTACACAAGCAAAAAAAATGGTTGTTGAGAATACAAAGACTTCCTGACCTTAATTTTCTTGATAAAGAAGTTAGAATGTCTACGGGATGTCTCTTGTTCGTCCTGCTTTGGATCTTTATCTCAACCCCTCTTGAGTTGGACCTGATCGTGGTGAACCTCCAAAGGAGTCAAAGGTACCAGCGTTATCTTCTTTCTTTTATGATCAAAGGAGTGTTGGTTTCTGTAACCATCATGCACTGCCTTCTAATCAAACTACAATGGTAGGCCTAAAATAATGTGGCACGCGTCCATGGGAAGGACATTGCAAAGGACCTCGTCCTCATATCGACCAATGGTAAGAGGAATGATGACTTGCTACTTCACATACCTCTAACCATCTTCATTTAGCCATTCCAATCTGAAAGGTCGAGAGAGAGGCTTGGTCTCAAGTCCAAGTTTCCTAAAAAGACTGTCACTAGCAACAATTTGTCCAATTGCCACCATCAATAATCAAAGAACAAACTTTTTCAGAAATCAAACATCTAGAGTGAAAAAGATTCTCACTTTGTTTTCGTTCATTGGCTTTTGGTTGAACACTCAAAGATCTCCTAGTGACAAGTACTGGACCTTGAGCTGGATAATCGAAGTGTTTCTGTTCCTTATCAAAGATCGGGCCTGAGTCATCGTTGAAGTAATCATCAAAGGTCGGATTTAGATCTTCATCTGTGCAGTCGTTTTCATCAAAGATTGGACCGACTGTATCTTCCAAGGGGCTCCTAGTGACAAGAAGTGGTCCCTGATGTGGGTAATCAAATGGCTCTTCCTCATCATCATTGATTGGACCGAGATATGCCTTGTCCTCCTTATCATCTTTAGACTCAACTTCCCCATTCTCTAAGCGAATCATCACCTTGTGGTTCGGACATCTGTTGGCCTAGTGTCCAAGTCCATGACATCTAAAGCGTTGGATGTCCCTAGTCCACTTGGGAGGTCCTTTTGTCTTTTCTCTAACAACACGAGCAGGAACATTAATCTTAAAACCTGTATTTGTTGTGGCTGGAGATTTACCTTTATCTTAATAGTTTGGCTTGGAAGCATAGGATGGTTTTGGAGCATAAAACGGTTTGGTAAGGCCCTTCCTCTTAAATTGCTGCTAAATGAATATGGCTTTGTGTAACATCTGATCCAAACTCTCATACTCTTGAAGTTCCATTCGATCCTGAATGTCTCGGTTGAGTCCGGCAAGGAACCTAGCCATTGTTTCCTCCAAAGTCTCGTCTACATCAGCCTTGATCATCAGGATTTCCATCTCTTGGAAATAGTCTTCAACATATTTGGTTCCTTGGAGCAAACGCTTGAGTCTTTGGTGGAGGTCGGGGTGGTAATGTTCTGGAACGAACCGTCTCCTCATCAAGGTAGTGAGCTCATCCCATGAAGCTATTGGTTGTCCACCTGTCCTTCTCATGTGAGTCACAAATTGATCATACCAGTTAATAGCATAGCTACAAAACTCAGTTGCTGCCAATCTAACCTTTTTAAGTTCAGAAAAGTTTCGACAATCAAAAACGAGTTCAATTTTTCTTTCCCGTTCTAGAAATGCATCATGATCGTTTTTGCCATCAAAAGTGGGAATTTTGAGTTTCAATCCACCTAATCCATCATCAACTCTATCATTGTTCCTAGCAAAAGGACTAACATCACGTTGATCACGGGTTCTTTAACCGCTCCTTGGTCGGTTGATGGATCGGTTGGTATCCTCATGGTACTCCTCTTCTTGAATTTCATCATCGGACTGGTTGGTCCTCCTTGGGAGATCTCTCCTTGCTCCGGTTCTGGATCGCGTCTGATGATTATCCTGCATCTCATCAAGCCGTTGATGGATCTGCTCTAAGACTTCATTCATAAGGTTAGTAATAGAATCATTTAAAGCTCTCATTTGCAAATTAGACAATCCGGCTACAGAATTTTTGGGACGGCCTCTTTCTTCTTCACTGTCCATGATTTTCCTGAAATTCTTAAACACAAAAGTTATCACAGATTAAAACTCCTCACTCTGTCAAGTTTTTAATTTCACCCACTCCAGTGTTTCTCTCGGAATTTAGATGGTCACTTAAGAGTCTCCTCTCAAAGTTCTAAGAGAACAAATCAAGTAACCCAATGGGTTCTCCAAGCAAAAAAATGATGAATAGAGATACAAAGATAAAAGAATTGGTTTTGAAATCCGCTTTAACCACTCCAAGGCTGGATTTTCTCCTCGGCCAACAGGATTTCTCTTCCACCACCTAGCCAAATATCAACCTTTTTTTTATAGATATATATATTTTTTAAAATAAGAATTGCCTAGGTAAAATAGTGGCCGGAATTTAAGATATAAATAAGAAGAAAAAGTGTTTAGAAGATAAAAGATGAGAAGATGGATAGATAGTACCGGTTGAGTGGCTCTGATACCACATGATATGTCCTAGGCTAGGAAAGGATCACTCAGCCGGGTTTTGAATATGAACTCAATCGAACGAGCGAGAACTGATGGTTTGAGCGGTGACACAAGAGGTGCGGATTGGCTATTGATACTACCATAATTCGATTGTTGCTTAATGTGACGCACAAGTCCAACAAAAGAAAGATTTGTCTACTCGGAGATAACCTCACCAAGAAAACAGGAATGTTCTAAGCAAAGAACAAAGAGAATGAACTCAAATAAGAAGAAGAAAAATCGATGTGTTTGATTCATAAGAAGTGTTGCTTATTTATAGTACATTGAGTCAAATAAAGATTTAAAGAAAAAGGTGGAAAAATGCATAGAAAATACAACTTTTGACTAGAAAACTATTAATGAGTCAAAGTTGGTGAAATTGAGGCAGTCTTGGTCAAGATTGATGATCAGCCTTATCTGTACTGAATGGAAATATTTAACTAAATGGACCATGAACTGTCCAAACTGGTCCCATCAGTACATGAAAAATGACCCATACGTTTTGATAGCCTGATACGATCATCCATTCGTCTTGCCTGGAAGGACCAAGGACTGTTTAGACTGGTCCATAAGGCCATCAATAATCGACCCATACATACTGATAGGCTGATATCATCAGCCTTATCCGTCGTGAATGGAAGGATTTAACTCAACGGACCATAGACTTTCTAGACTGGTCCCATCAGTACATGAAAAATGACCCATACGTAATGATAGGCTGATATGATCAGGCTTAACCGTAATGAATGGAAGGATTTAAATCAACGGACCTAGGACTGTCCGGACTGGTCCCATCAGTACATGCAAAATGACCCATATGTATTGATAGGCTGATATGATCAGCCATCCGTACATCCAGGAAGGACCAAGGACTGTCCAGACTAGTCCATCATGCCATGAAAAATTAACCCATACGTACTTATAGGCTGATATGATTAGCCTTATCCGTACTGAATGGAAGTAATTAACTCAACAGGGCATGGACTGTCTGGACTGGTCCCATCAATACATGAAAAATGACCCATACGTTTTGATAGTCTGATACGATCAGCCATCCGTACCGCCTAGAACGACCAAGGACTGTCCGGACTGGTCCATCAGGCCATGAAAAATTGACCCATACGTACTGATAAGCTGATATGATCCGCATTAACCGTACTTGATGAAAGGATTTAACTCAACGGACCATGGACTGTCCAGGCTGGTCCCATTAGTTCATGGAAAATGACCCATACGTACTGATAGGCTGATACAATCAGCCATCCGTACTACTAGGATGGACCAAGGATTGTCCAGAGTGGTCCATCTGGCAACGAAAAATAGACCTATATGTACTAATATGCTGATATGATCAGTGTTAACCGTACTGAATGGAAGGATTTAACTCAACGGACCATGGACTGTCCAGCCTGGTCCCATCAGTTCATGAAAAATGACCCATACGTACTGATAGGCTGATACGATCAGCCATCCGCACTGCTAGGATGGACCAAGGATTGTCCAAAGTGGTCCATCAGGCCATGAAAAATTTAATTCAACAGACCATGGACTGTCCGGACTGGTCCCATCAGTACATGAAAAATGCACTGATAGGCTGATATGATGACGCATCCGTATTGCCTGGAAGGACTAAGGACTGTCCGGACTGGTCCATCAGGCCATGAAAAATCGTCCCATACGTACTGATAGGCCGATATGATCGGCCTTATCCGTACTGAATGTAAGGATTTAACACAACAGACCATGGACTGTCCGGACTGGTCCCATCAGTACATGCAAAATGACACATACGTACTGATAGGCTGATACGATAAGCCATCCGTACTACATGGAAGGACCAAGGACTGTTCAGACTGGTCCATCAAGCCATGAAAAATTGACCCACATGTACTGATAGGCTGACATGATCATCCTTATCCATACTGAATGGAAGGATTTAACTTAACGGACCATGGACTGTCTGGACTGGTCCCATCAATACATGAAAAATGACCCATATATACTGATAGGCTGATACGATCAGCCATTCGTACTGCCTGGAAGGACAAAGGACTGTCCAGACTGGTCCTTCACGCCATGAAAAATGACCCATACGTACTCATAGGCTGATATGATCAGCCTTATCCGTACTGAATGGAAGGATTTAACTCAACGGACCATTGATTGTCCACACTGGTCCCATCAGTATATGAAAAACTACCCATACATACTGATAGGCTGATACGGTCAGGCATCTTTACTGCCTAGAAGGACCAAGGACTGTCCGGACTGGTCCATCAGGCCATGAAAAATCGACCCATATGTCTTGATAGGCTGATATGATCAGCCTTATTCGTACTGAATGGCGGGATTTAACTCAACGAACCTTGGACTGTCCAGACTGGTCCCATCAGTACATGAAAAATGACCCATACATACTATAGGATGATACGATCAGCCATCCGTACTGCCTGTAAGAACCAAGGACTGTCTGGACTGGTCCATCAGGCCATCAAAAATTGACCCATATGTACTGATATGCTGATATGATCAGCCTTATCCATACTGAATGGAAGGATTTAACTCAACGGACAATGGACTATCTGGATTGGTCCCATCAGTACATGAAAAACGACCCAGACGTTTTGATAGGCTGATACGATCAGCCATCTGTGCTGCCTGGAAGGACCAAGGACTGTCTAGGCTGGTCCATCATGCCAAGAAAAATCGACCCATTCGTACTGATAGGCTGATATGACAGTCTTCTCCGTACTGAATTGAAGGATTTAACTCAACGGACCATGGACTGTCCGGACTTGTCCCATCAGTACATGAAAAATGACACATACGTACTGATAGGCTGATACAATCACCCATCCGTACTGCCTGGAAGGACCAATGACTATCAAGACTGGTCCATCAGGCCTTGAAAAATTGACCAATACGTATTGCTAGGCTGATATGAGCATCCTTTACTGTACTGAATGGAAGGATTTAACTCAACAGACCATGGACTGTCCGGACTGGTCCCATCAGTACATGAAAAATGACCCATACGTATAGATAGGCTTATACGATCACCCATCCGTACTGCCTGGAAGGACCAATGACTATCCAGACTGGTCCATCAGGCAATGAAAAATCAACCCAAACGTACTAATAGGCTGATATGATCAGCCTTATCTGTACTGAATGGAAAGATTTAACTCAACGGAACATGAACTGTCCTGACTGGTCCCATCAGTACATGAAAAATGACCCATACGTTTTGATAGGCTGATACGATCAGCCATCCGTGTTGCCTGGAAGGACCAAGGACTGTTTAGACTGGTCCATCAGGCCATGAATAATCGACCCATACATACTGATAGGCTGATATCATCAGCCTTATCCGTCGTGAATGGAAGGATTTAGGACCTAGGACTGTCCGGACTGGTCCCATCAGTACATGCAAAATGACCCATATGCACTGATACACTGATACGGTCACCCATCCGTACTGCCAGGAAGGACCAAGGACTGTCCAGACTTGTCCATCAGGCCATCAAAAATTGACCCATACGTACTGATATGTTGATATGATCAGCCTTATCCGTACTGAATGGAAGGATTTAACTCAACGGACAATGGACTATATGGACTGGTCCCATAAGTACATGAACAATGACCCATACGTTTTGATAGGCTGATATGATCAGCCATCCGTACTGCCTGGAAGGACCAAGGACTGTCTAGGATGGTCCATCATGCCAAGAAAAATCGACCCATACGTACTGATAGGCTGATATGACAGGCTTCTCCGTACTGAATTGAGGGATTTAACTCAACGGACCATGGACTGTCCGGACTTGCCCCATCAGTACTTGAAAAATGACACATACGTACTGATAGGCTGATACAATCAGCCATCCGCACTGCCTGGAAGGTCCAAGGACTGTCCAGACTGGTTCATTAGGCCATGAAAAAATGACCCATATGTATTGCTAGGCTGATATGAACATCCTTATCTGTACTAAATTGAAGGATTTAACTTAACAGACCATGGACTGTCCGGACTGGTCCCATCAGTACATGCAAAATGACCCATATATACTGATAGAATGATACGATCAGCCATCCGTACTGCCAGAAAGGACCAAGGACTGTCCAGACTGGTCCATCAGGCCATCAAAAATTGACCCATACGTACTGATATGTTGATATGATCAGCCTTATCCATACTGAATTGAAGGATTTAACTCAACGGACCATGGACTGTCCGGACTTGTCCCATCAATACATGAAAAATGACACATACTTACTGATAGGCTGATACAATCAGTCATCCGTACTGCCTGGAAGGTCCAAGGACTGTCCAGACTGGTTCATCAGGCCATTAAAAATTGACCCATACGTATTGATAGGATGAAATGACAATCCTTATCCGTACTGAATGGAAGGATTTAACTCAACAGATCATGGACTGTCCGGACTGGTCCCATCAGTAAATGAAAAATGACCCATACGTATAGATAGGCTGATACGATCAGCCATCCGTCTTGCCTGGAACGACCAAGGACTGTCCAGACTGGTCCATCAGGCCAAGAAAAATCGACCCATACGTACTGATAGGCTGATATGATCAGCCTTATCCGTACTGAACAGAAGGATTTAACTCAACGGACCATGGACTGTCTGGACTGGTCCCATCAATATATGAAAAATGACCCATACTTACTGATAGGCTGATATGATCAGCTATCTGTACTGCGTGGAAGGAACAAGTACTATCCAGACTGGTCCATCAGGCCATGAAAAATCGACCCATACGTACTGGTAGGCTGATATGATCAGCCTTATCCATACTTAATGGAAGGATTTAATTCAACGCACCATGGATTGTCCACACTGGTCCCATCAGTACATGAAAAATGTACTGATAGGCTGGTACGATGACGCATCTGTATTGCCTGGAAGGACTAAGGACTGTCCGGACTGGTCCATCAGGCCATGAGAAATGGACCCATATGTACTGATAGGCCGATATGATCAGACTTATCCGTACTGAATGTAAGGATTTAACACACTGGACCATGGACTGTCCGGACTGGTCCCATCAGTACATGCAAAATGACCCATACGTACTGATAGGCTGATACGATAAGCCATCCGTACTACATGGAAGGACCAAGGACTGTCCAGACTGGTCCATCAAGCCATGAAAAATCGACCCACATGTACTAATAGACTGATATGATCAGCCTTATCCATACTGAATGGAAAGATCTAACTCAACGGACCATGGACTGTCTGGACTGGTCCCATCAATACGTGAAAAAATGACCCATATATACTGATAGGCTGATAGGATCAGCCATCCGTATGGCCTGGAAGGACAAAGGACTGTCCAGACTGGTCCTTCAGGCCATGAAAAATCGACCCATACGTACTCATAGGCTGATATGATCAGCCTTATCCGTACTGAATGGAAGGATTTAACTCAACAGACCATGGATTATCCACATTGGTCCCATCAGTATATGAAAAATGACCCATACATATTGATAGTCTGATACGGTCAGGCATTTGTACTGCCTACAAGGACCAAGGACTGTCCGGACTGGTCCATCAGGCCATCAAAAATCGACCCATATGTCCTGATAGGCTGATATGATCTGCCTTATTCGTACTGAATGGAAGGATTTAACTCAACGAACCATGGACTGTCCAGACTGGTCCCATCAGTACATGAAAAATGACCCATACGATGATACGATCAGCCATCCGTACTGCCTGTAAGAACCAAGGACTGTCTGGACTGGTCCATCAGGCCATCAAAAAATGACCCATACGTACTGATATGCTGATATGTTTAGCCTTATCCGTACTGAATGGAAGGATTTAACTCAACGGACAATAGACTATCTGGACTGGTGCCATCAGTACATGAAAAATGATCCATACATTTTGATAGGCTGATACGATCTGCCATTTGTACTGCTTGGAAGGACCAAGGACTGTCTAGGCTGGTCCATCATGCCAAGAAAAATCGACCCATTCATACTGGTAGGCTGATATGAGAGCCTTCTCCGTACTGAATTGAAGGATTTAACTCAACGGACCATGGACTGTCCGGACTTGTCCCATCAGTACATGAAAAATGACACATACGTACTGATAGGCTGATACAATCAGCCGTCCGTACTGCCTGGAAGGTCCAAGGACTGTCCAGACTGGTCCATCAGGCCATGAAAAATCAACCCATACGTACTGATAGGCTGATATGATCAGCCTTATCTGTACTGAATGGAAAGATTTAACTAAACGGACCATGAACTGTCCAGACTGGTCCCATCAGTACATGAAAAATGACCCATACGTACTATAGGGATATACGATCAGCCATCCATACTGCCTGTAAGAACCAAGGACTGTCCAGACTGGTCCATCAGGCCATCAAAAATTGACCCATACGTAGTGATATGCTGCTATGATCAGCCTTATCCGTACTGAATGGAAGGATTTAACTCAACGGACAATGGACTATCTGGACTGGTCCCATCAGTACATGAAAAATGACCCATACGTTTTGATAGACTGATACGATCAGCCATCCGTACTGCCTGTAAGGACCAAGGATTGTTTAGGCTGGTCCAATCATGCCAAGACAAATCGACCCATTCGTACTGATAGGCTAATATGACAGCCTTCTCCGTACTGAATTGAAGGATTTAACTCAACGGACCATGGACTGTCTGGACTTGTCCCATCAGTACATGCAAAATGACCCATATGTACTGATAGACTGATACAATCAGCCATCCGTACTGCCTGGAAGGTCCAAGGACTGTCCGGACTGGTCCATCAGGCCATGAAAAATCGACCCATATGTACTGATAGGCCGACCATGGACTGTCCGGACTGGTCCTATCAGTACATGCAAAATGACCCATACGTATTGCTAGGCTGATACGATAAGCCATCCGTCCTACATGGAAGGACCAAGGACTGTCCAGACTGGTCCATCAAGTCATGAAAAATCGACCCACATCTACTGATAAGCTGATATGATCAGCCTTATCCATACTGAGTGGAAGGATTTAACTCAACGAACCATGGAATGTCTGGACTTGTCCCATCAATACATGAAAATGACCCATATATACTGATAGGCTGATACGATCAGCCATCCGGACTGCCTGGAAGGACAAAGGACTGTCCAGATAAGTCCTTCAGGCCATGAAAAATCGACCCATACGTACTGGTAGGCTGATATGATCAGCCTTATCCGTACTGAATGGAAGGATTTAACTCAACGGACCATGGATTATCCACACTTTTCCATCAGTATATGAAAAATGACCCATACATACTGATAGGCTGATACGGTCAGGCATATGTACTGCCTAGAAGGACCAAGGACTGTCTGGTTGGTCCATCAGGCCATCAAAAATCGACCCATATGTACTGATAGGCTGATATGGTCAGCCTTTTTCGTACTGAATGGAATGATTTAACTCACCGAACCATGGACTGTCCAGACTGGTCCCATAAGTACATGAAAAATGACCCATAGATACTATAGGATGATACGATCAGCCATCCGTACTGCCTATAAGAACCAAAGACAGCCCAGACTGGTCCATCTGGCTATCAAAAATTGACCCATACGTATTGATATGCTGATATGATCAGCATTATCCGTACTGAATGGAAAGATTTAACTCAGCGGACAATGGACTATCTGGACTGGTCCCATTAGTACATGAAAAATGACCCATACGTTTTGATAGGCTGATACGATCAGCCATCCGTACTGCTTGGAAGGACCAAGGACTGTCTAGGCTGGTCCATCATGCCAAGAAAAATCGACCCATTCGTACTGATAGGCTTATATGACAACCTTCTCTGTACTGAATTGAAGGATTTAACTCAACGGACCATGGACTGTCCGGCCTTGTCCCATCAGTACATGAAAAATGACACATACGTACTGATAGGCTGATACAATCAGCCATCCGTACTGCCTGGAAGGTCCAAGGAGTGTCCAGACTAGACCATCAGGCCATGAAAAATTGACCCATACGTATTGCTAGGCTGATATGAACATCCTTATCCGTACTGAGTGGAAGGATTTAACTCAACCGACCATGGACTGTCCGGACTTGACCCATCAGTACATGAAAAATTACCCATACGTATAGATAGGCTGATACGATCACCCATCCGTACTACCTGGAAGGACCAATGACTATCTAGACTGGTCCATCAGTCCATGAAAAATCAACCCACACGTACTGATAGGCTGATATGATCAGCCTTATCTGTACTGAATGGAAAGATTTAACTCAACGGACCATGAACTTTCCAGACTGGTCCCATTAGTACATGACAAATGACCCATACGTTTTGATAAGCTGATACGATCAGCCATCCGTCTTGCCTGGAAGGACCAAGGACTGTTTACATTGGTCCATCAGGCCATGAATAATCGACCCATACATACTGATAGACTGATATCACCAGCCTTATCCGTCGTGAATGGGAGGATTTAACTCAACGGACCATGGACTTTCTAGACTGGTCCCATAAGTACATGAAAAATGACCCATACGTAATGATACGCTGATATGATCAGCCTTAACTGTAATGAATGGAAGGATTTAAATCATCGGACCTAGGACTGTCCGGACTGGTCCCATCAGTACATGCAAAATGAACCATATGTACTGATAGACTGATACGATCACCCATCCGTACTGCCAAGAAGGACCAAGCACTGTCCAGACTGGTCCATCAGGCCATCAAAAATTGACCCATACGTACTGATATGCTGATATGATCAGCCTTATCCGTACTGAATGGAAGGATTTAACTCAACGGACAATGGACTATATGGACTGGTCCCATAAGTACATGAAAAATGACCCAGACTTTTTGATAGGCTGATATGATCAGCCATCCGTACTGCCTGGAAGGACCAAGGACTGTCTAGGCTTGTCCATCATGCCAAGAAAAATCGACCCATACGTACTGATAGGCTGATATGACAGCCTTCTCCGTACTAAATTGAAGGATTTAACTCAACGGACCATGGACTGTCCGGACTAGTCCCATCAGTACATGAAAATGACACATACATACTGATAGGCTGATAAAATCAGCCATCCGTCCTGCCTGGTAGATCCAAGGACTGTCCAGACTGGTCCATCAGGCCATGGAAAATGTACTGATAGGCTGATACGATGACGCATCCGTATTTCCTGGAAGGACTAAGGACTGTCCGGACTGGTCCATCAGGCCATGAAAAATCGACCCATATGTACTGATAGGCCGATATGATCAGCCTTATCTGTACTGAATGTAAGGATTTAACACAACGGACCATGGACTGTCCGGACTGGTCCTATCAGTACATGAAAAATGATCCATACGTATTGCTAGGCTGATACGATAAGCCATCCGTACTACATGGAAGGACAAGGGACTGTCCAGACTGGTCCATCAAGTCATGAAAAATCGACCCACATGTACTGATAAGCTGATATGATCAGCCTTATCCATACTGAGTGGAAGGATTTAACTCAACGGACCATGGACTGTCTGGACTTGTCCCATCAATACATGAAAATGACCCATATATACTGATAGGCTGATACGATAAGCCATTCGTACTGCCAGGAAGGAAAAAGGACTGTCCAGATAGGTCCTTCAGGCCATGAAAAATCGACCCATACGTACTGGTAGGCTGATATGATCAGCCTTATCCGTACTGAATGGAAGGATTTAACTCAACGGACCATGGATTATCCACACTGGTCCCATCAGTATATGAAACATGACACATACATACTGATAGGCTGATAGGGTCAGGCATATGTACTGCCTAGAAGGACCAAGGACTGTCTGGTTGGTCCATCAGGCCATCAAAAATTGACCCATATGTACTGATAGGCTGATATGATCAGCCTTATTTGTACTGAATGAAATGATTTAACTCAACAACCATGGACTGTCCAGACTGGTCCCATAAGTACATGAAAAATGACCCATACGTACTATAGGATGATACGATCAGCCATCCGTACTGCCTATAAGAACCAAAGACAGCCCGGATTGGTCCATCAGGCTATCAAAAATTGACCCATACGTATTAATATGCTGATCATATTTATACGAGCAAACCACTTGAATCCATAAACCATCAGCACGCCATCTTCCACCCCTTGATTCACCAAGTTGGTTGTACGACCAAGTGGTGTTTCCCACCTCCATTGTGTATCAACAAGTCTCAACCAGCCGGATCCATATCATCTCTTCCCATCTCCATCCGATCTATCTCTTTTCCCATCCATCCATATCACGGTTTGTTGATCTTGTCTTGCTTATCAAGAAAGGTACCATCCGTGCCTATATCATTTTGGTATCAGAGCCGAAAGTCTCCATTTGAGGTTATCTCTTTCTTATTCATATAGATCGTTTCATTCCCTTTAGAAAAACCATAAAAAGTTTCAATTTCGCTTGCATCCTAGTTGTTTACCATTTTCGTGTTCTTGAAGTTCTAGTTCATAAAAAACCGAAAAGAAAAGAAGAAGAAGTCGAGTAATGGTCGTTTAATCTGAGGTTACCAAATCGAAAACACCAAGAGTGTTTGTAATAACTCCATTGCATCTAGTTTCCAACTTTAGAACATTTGCATATTCGGTTTCCTCTTTTTGTTTATTGCATCCGAAAATTTTAAAAACCAATGAAGAAGTTATTGCTTTAACATTTTGATCTTGTCATTTACACTCTTAAGCATCATCATACTTTATAAAACTCAAAAAAAAAAGAACATTGCATTCGTTGGTCATTCTTTCCATAATTAGAACTTGGGTTATATCATTTGGTTGCAACCGAAATATTGTTGTTTCCTTTGGACCATTTCTTTGTTAGCTACATCTATTTAGCTATTTTCATATTATCACCCACGTTTTATCACCATTTCCTATTGCTTTCACTTGATCTTGAGAATTATTTTCAGGTTAAGTAATGGGAGACAATAGCTCATCATCAACTAATAATGCGGCTTCTATGGCTCAGCTTCTACAAGCTATGCAATCCATTAGTGAGAGGATGACTCGCCTAGAGCAAGGGCAACAAGCTCAGGCCAATAACCAAGCAAACAACGAGGCGCAAGGTCCAAACAACCAACCTCAAAGGCAACAACAACAACAAGGGGATCCACCAGATGGAAGTGGGACTGATAGTGACATGCCAAGCCTAGAGGAGGATGAGCAAAGACCTCTACCAAGGAGGAATGCTAGGAACCGTGGGAGGAACCATGGGAGAAACAATGATGAGGAAGATGAGAACCCATGGCAAGGAGGCAAAGACTTGAAGCTCACTCCACCCACCTTTGCTGGAAAGGTTAATCCTGATGCTTACATAGATTGGGAGACAAGAATGGAGTATATCTTTGACTACTACCACTACACGGAAGCAAGAAAGATCTCTCTAGCTGCTGCTCAACTCACGGAGACTGCCTTGTCTTGGTGGGATAGAGAGACCTCGGAAAGGAGAAGGCTGAGGCG
>MU106089.1:3709-18054 GCA_012274485.2 Sinapis alba | reverse complement strand
GCCTGGAAGGACCAAGGACTGTCCAGACTGGTCCATTAGGCCATGAAAAATCGACCCATACGTACTGATAGGCTGATACGATGAGACTTATCCGTGTTGAATGGAAGGATTTAACTCAACGGACCATGGACTGTCCAGACTGGTCCAATTAGTTCATGAAAAATGACCCATACGTACTGATAGGCTGATACGATCAGCCATACGTACTGCTAGGATGGACCAAGGATTGTCCAGAGTGGTCCATCAGGCAATGAAAAATAAACCCATACGTACTAATAGGCTGATATGATCACTGTTAACTGTACTGAATGATAGGCTGATACGATTAGCCATCTGCACTGCCTCAAAGGACCAAGGACTGTCTAGACTGGTCCCTCAAGCCATGAAAAATTGACCCATACGTACTGATAGGATGATATGATCAGCCTTATCCAAACTGAATGGAAGGATTTAACTCAACGGACCATGGAGTGTCCGGATTTGTCCCCTCAGTACATGAAAAATAACCCATACGTACTGATAGGCTGATACCATCAGTTATCCGTATTGCCTGAAAGGACCAAGGACTGTCAAGACTGGTCCATCAGGCCTTGAAAAATTGACCCATACGTACTGATACGCTGATATGATCAGCCTTATCCGTACTAAATGGAAGGATTTAACTCAACAGACCATGTGCTGTCCAGACTGGTCCCATAAGTACATGAAAATGACCCTTACATACTGATAGACTGATACGATCAGCCATCCGTACTGCCTGGTAGGACCAAGGACTGTCCAGACTTGTTCATCAGGCCATGAAAAATCGTACTGGTAGTAGGACCAAGGACTGTTCAGACTGCTCCACCAGGCCATGAAAAATCGACCCAGACATATTGATAGGCTGATATAATCAGCCTTATCCAAACTGAATGGAAGGACTTCACTTAATGGACCATGGACTGTCAAACTAGTCCCATCTATACATGAAAAATGAGCCATATGTACTGATAGGCTGATACGATTAGCCATCCGCACTGCCTCGAAGGACCAAGGACTGTCTAGACTGGTCACTCAAGCCATGAAAAATTGACCCATACGTACTGATAGGATGATATGATAAGCCTTATCCAAACTGAATGGAAGGATTTAACTCAACGGACCATGGACTGCTCGGACTGGTCCCCTCAGTACATGAAAAATAACCCATACGTACTGATAGGCTGATACCATCAGCTATCTGTACTGCTTGGAAGGACCAAGGACTGTCCAGACTGGTCCACCAGGCCTTGAAAAATTGACCCATACGTACTTATAGGCTGATATGATCAGCCTTATCCCTACTAAATGGAAGGATTTAACTCAACAAACCATGGGCTGTCCAAACTGGTCCCATAAGTACATGGAAAATGACCCTTACATGTTGATAGGCTGATACGATCAGCCATCCGTACTGCCTGGTAGGACCAAGGACTGTCCAGACTTGTTCATCAGCCCATGAAAAATCGACCACAACGTACTGGTAGGCTGATATGATCATCTTTATCCATACTGAATGGATGTATTTAACTAAACTGACCATGGACTGTCAAAACTGGTCCCATCAGTACATGAAAAATGACCCATACATACCGATAGGCTAATACGATCAACCATCTGTACAGCCTGGATGGACCAAGCACTGTCCAGACTGGTCCACTAGACTATGAAAAATCGACCCATATGTACTGATAGGCTGATATGATCAGCGTTCAACGTGCTGAGTGGAAAGATTTAATTCAACGGACCATGGACTGTCCAGACTTGTCCCATCAGTACATGAAAAATGACCCATACATACTGATATGCTGATACGATCACCCATCCGTACTGCCTGGAAGGACCAAGGACTGTCCAGACTGGTCCATCAGGCCATGAAAAATCGACCCATACGTACTGATAGGCTGATACGATCATCCTTATCCGTACTGAATGAAAGGATTTAACTCAACGGACAATGGACTGTCCATACTGGTCCCATTAGTTCATGAAAAATGACCCATACGTACTGATAGGCTGATACGATCAGCCATCCGTACTGCTAGGATGGACCAAGGATTGTCCAAAGTGGTCCATCAGGCAATGAAAAGTAGCCCCTTACGTACTAATAGGCTGATATGACCAGTGTTAACCGTACTGAATGGGAGGATTTTACTCAACAGACCATGGACTGTCTAGACTGGTCTCATCAGTTAATAAAAATGACCCATACGTACTGATAGGCTGATACGATCAGCCATCCATACTGCTAGGATGGACCAAGGATTGTCCACAGTGGTCCATCAGGCCATTAAAAATCGACCCATACGTACTGATAGGTTGATATGATCAGTGTTAACCGTACTGAATGGAAGAATTTAATTCAACAGACAATGGACTGTCCGGATTGGTCCCATCAGTACATGAAAATACCCCATACGTATTGATAGGCTGATTTCATCAGCCATCCGTAGTGCCTGGAAGGACCAAGGACTGTCCAGACTCGTCCACCAGGCCATGAAAAATCGACCCATACGTACTGATTGGCTGATACAATGAGCGTTATCCGTACTGAATGGAAGGATTTAACTCAACGGACCATGGACTTTCCAGACTGGTCCCATTAGTTCATGAAAAATGACCCATACGTACTGATAGGCTGATACAATCAGCCATCCGTACTGCTAGGATGGACCAAGGATTGTCCAGAGTGGTCCATCAGGCCATGAAAAATGGACCCATACGTACTGATAGGCTGATATGATCAGTGTTAACCTTACTGAATGGAAGAATTTAATTCAACAGACCATGGACTGTCTGGATTGGTCACATCAGTACATGAAAAATGACCTACACGTTTCTTTCAACCTAAGCCACTCTCTGGTCCATTTTACTTCCCTTGTCCAGGTCTCCCATACAAAGTTCTTGCATAGCATCCATCCCTCCAACCCGTCTATTACTTCTAAATAACTAGATCGGTCAACCTTCTGCTTTAGGATCTTTCCCTTGGAGAGTACATCTTGGCTAAGCCGGTTCACCTTGGAACTTCCCCGTTCACAAGCATGATACCCTGACTTACCTCAACTCTCACTTGGCTCACCCCAGTAAGGAACCATGGTCATCTTAGCTTTCAGAAATAATTTTGGTTATAGATATATAACTTTGAGCAGCGAGTTGAGCTGAAGTTACAAACCAATCAGCTCCTCCACTCATCTGTCTCAAAAGGATCCACACTACCAAAGAAATGCTTAGTTCCCATCCGAGCTATGTGCTCCAGCACACTCAGGTAGTCCACTTTCCGAGCTTCCCTAGCTTGTGGATCAATCTCAACCACCTCAGCTACTGGCACAGCTCGACCACTGGCTGCCGGAGCAGCTGTCTGATCCACCAGTTTGTCCTTCCATCGCTTGCAACAATGTTCGGATCAGACCGGTACCCAATATGAGAGGATTCAGCGTCCCCATCTAGTTCTTATTTCAGCTGCAGCTCAGCTCATTCCTCCCGAACCTCAGTAGGGTCGAGTTGACTTAGAGGCAATCCAGATTCATTATTAACCTTCTCCAACTGAGTCGGCAACAAAAACTGGTGGATTAACCCCATCAGCATCCACTTGTCCGGATGTGTGGGTGAACAACCACAACCCAACTATCCTAGAATCAAGCATTCTTTGATACCAACTTGTCAGACCCGAACCTGGCCTTCTAGGCCGCGGTCGATGACTCACGTCACTCGGCCCACACACTGACTGAACCTCTCAATTTTTTTCAACCTTTCCTTTTATAGTTTGCCCTTAAGGCGAAGGTTTACTTAGCTCTTAGCTAAAGACTATCTTAGTCATTCTCTGGCTTAGATCCTTTCAACTTATGCACAGTGGAATATTATCTACTTAACCATTGGACTAACTCCAATCTAATACTGGTCCGGTCGAATCACCTCAGCTAATGGTTAGTACACTCAACTACCAGCTAGATCAAAGGTCGATCCTACCTTCCCCTAACCATTCTATCTAGATCTAAACAACCAATTTCTAGATCTTACCTTTGCCACATCCACGGAGCTTTTTAGTTCATCGCTCCCAGCTGGCTTAGCTGTTAAGCTAGCTCATCCAGCTAGCTGAGCTGAATCACTTCACCTGAGGTTCCATCTCTTCCAGCTGATCGAGCTGCGAGGTAGCTTCGCCCAGCTTCCCGTCCACTCGTACATATTCCTTATACCTGTATAAACCCTTCCCCTTGGTACTTAGTCATTCAGCCAACCACCCCCACAGACCAAGTACCTTTGGGAAGTCTTCAGTTACAAAAACGACCTCAAGCAACCATGCTCCAAAAATTAATTAAAATTCATGAAAACTCCTGATAATTCCCCACTAAGATATTCCCATAATCAGAATCCAATGAATCGACCCAGACCATATGGATTCTGATCATGATCAGTCCATTCAGTCAAATTTGACATCATCAAATCAACTCCGAAAAACTAACTAAAATTGATGATAAGACGTGATAAATCACCACTAAGAGATTCCCAAAAGGGTTTCCCCAAATTCGGCCTAGATCATATAGATCTCGGGCATGATCAGTCCGGCCAAGGGCAAGGACTATGTTCCTGAACCGGCCAAGGCCTTGGTTCAGTGCCTCCATGTATTAGGAGTGTTCTCCTCTGGAGTCAAGTCCTCTCATGGACTAATAATTCCCATAATATCCCAAGTCAATCAACCAACCACCCCACATGACTCAGAACTGATGAGTCTTCACACTTACCTAACCGGCCATGGAACCATGTCCCAATGGAACCGATTAATCTTGCTCTTACAACCGGGGCATCCTTTGATCAATCAGATCAGACACCTTGATCCATCATATATGTATCAGGTCGTCTATCCTTTCCCATGATCAGATCACACACGGCCTTCCTTGTGTAAACTCACCGGCTCCATACTTGTGGTCCATGCCCACAAGTACTAGACTGGCTCATCTCCTTTGCTTGCTGTTGGTTCCAAACGAATTGAACCTTGCACTCCCCATGGTTCCCCTTATACTAGGAATCCCATGTGACTCCTCAATAGGCCGGATCAATGGTTCACACCATGATCAAACCCAACACAATCCATGATCCATCATGGATCACTATCCAATGAATACCATCTAACTATCATCCCACATGGATGAGTTAGATCAGCAATGATCCGCCCCTTCTCTCAGGGTCCTGGATCCTTAGTTTACACCAAAATATATGGTCTTCAATGGGCGTGCCATACCTGACCTTAACCACACCACAAGAGACAGCAATATAACTAGAAAGTAACCATAAACATGTTACCTTATCAATGATGTTTGTAGATCTTGTGCCATCCCTTGTCAAGTGAGGCCTTTCTCTTCCAGAGCACACCTCCATCAAGTTTTATCACATACCTCCAGTATTGATAAGATCCAATCAAGTGTCGCACAAAAGTTCCCATCCATGGAACTCCCATGAAACCAGTTTCTGCACTGCATCCGCCTTCAAGGTTGTCTTGGCCTTTGAGAGTGGAGTCCGGTCTTCTCCTTTCTATCCTTACCATTTGTGTGTGTTCCCAGGACACAGAGGAATCCTAGGAAGTGTCCATACATGATCAAATACCACCCAAGGGTCGTGCATCACTCCCCCCTTTGTTGCTCATGAAACTGCCTTTCTACACACACCTGCCGTCAAGGCTGTCTCAGCCATTGGAATTGAATTCCGGTCCTCCATATTATCTCCAAGATATTTGTGTGTGTTCTATGGATTTAGAGTAAGCCCATGGCGTGGCAAACAATAATCAAAACCCATCAGAGGGTCGTTCTCCACTCCCCTCTTGATTGCCCTCTAAACTGCCTCTTTGCTGCCTTCACACCACTCCTGGTCTTGATGTTGAATCCGACCATCTCTATGTTTTTATCTGATTTTCTTTGTGTTTCAGGGTGAAGAAGGAAGCCCTGTCATGCCTGCAAAGGCACGGACTTGCCTGCCTTATATAGAAGAAGGGGTGGTTACTTCTTAACCATTGCATCCCTTCGGTATCAATTCTGACCATTGATTTAATCAATGGTCCAGATCACACCCATTCAACCATCACTGCCTCCCTTGCCATCCTTTGGTCAGAAACTGTACCCTGTCATATCCCCCACGTGCCTAGACCCAATCCCCAGCCCCTGGACCGAGCATATGGACCACCTGATGCATTGCCCCATCGGTCGGACCACACGGACCATCCACCTGACCCGACCGCCGCCCGGACTGGTCCAACTGCCCAAGACTTGAACACTCAGTCCAGATGAGTTGAGCTGACCCCCAGCTTACCTAGCTGAGTGACCAATCCGCACTGCCTCAAAGGACCAGGGACTGTCTAGACTTGTCCCTCAAGCCATGAGAAATGACCCATACATACTGATAGGCTGATACGATCAGCCATCCATACTGCTAGGATGGCCCAAAGATTTTCCAGAGTGCTCCATCAGGCTATGAAAAATAGACCCATACGTACTAATAGGCTGATATGATCAGTGTTAACCGTACTGAATGGAAGGATTTAACTCAACGGACCATGGACTATCCAGACTGGTCCCATTCAGTTCATGAAAAATGACCCATACGTACTGCTAGGCTGATACGATCAGCCTTCCGTACTGCTAGGATGGACCAAGGATTGTCCAGAGTGGTCCATCAGGCCATGAAAAATCGACCCATACGTACTGATAGGCTGATATGATCAGTGTTAACGGTACTGAATGGAAGAATTTAATTCAATAGACCATGGACTGTCCGGATTGGTCCCATCAGTACATGAAAAATGACCAGTACATACTGATATGCTGATAAGATCAGCCATCCGTACTGCCTGGAAGGACCAAGGACTGTCCAGACTGGTCCATCAGGCCATGAAAAATCGACCCATACGTACTGATAGGCTGATTTGATCAGCCTTATCCATACTAAATGGAAGGATTTAACTCAACAGACCATGGACTGTCCAGACTGGTCCCATTAGTTCATGAAAAATGACCCATACGTACTGATAGGCTGATACTATCAGCCATCTGTACTACTAGGATGGACCAAGGATTGTCCAGAGTGGTCCATCAGGCAATGAAAAATAGACCCTTACGTACTAATAGGCTGATATGACCAGTGTTAACCGTACTGAATCAAAGGATTTAACTCAACGGACCATGGACTGTCAAGACTGGTCCCATCAGTTCATGAAAAATGACCCATACGTACTGATAGGCTGATACGATCAGCCATCCGTACTGCTAGGATGGAACAAGGTTTTTCCAGAGTGGTCCATCAGGCCATGAAAAAATCGACCCATACGTACTGATAGGCTTATATGATCAGTGTTAACCGTACTGAATGGAAGAATTTAATTCATCAGGCCATGGACTGTCCGGATTGGTCCCATCAGTACATAAAAAATAACCCATATGTACTGATAGGCTCATACGATCAGCCATCCGTACTGCCTGGAAGGACCAAGGACTGTCCAGACTCGTCCATCAGGCCATGAAAAATCAACCCATACGTAGTGATAGGCTGATACGATCAGCCTTATCCGTACTGAATGGAAGGATTTAACTCAACGGACCATGGACTGTCCAGACTGGTCCCATTAGGTCATGAAAAATGACTCATACGTACTGATAGGCTGATACGATCAGCCATCCATACTGCTAGGATGGCCCAAAGATTTTCCAGAGTGCTCCATCAGGCTATGAAAAATAGACCCATACGTACTAATAGGCTGATATGATCAGTGTTAACCGTACTGAATGGAAGGATTTAACTCAGCGGACCATGGACTATCCAGACTGGTCCCATTCAGTTCATGAAAAATGACCCAAACGTACTGATAGGCTGATACGATCAGCCTTCCGTACTGCTAGGATGGACCAAGGATTGTCCAGAGTGGTCCATCAGGCCATGAAAAATCGACCCATACGTACTGATAGGCTGATATGATCAGTGTTAACGGTACTGAATGGAAGAATTTAATTCAACAGACCATGGACTGTCCGGATTGGTCCCATCAGTACATGAAAAATAACCCATACATACTGATAGGCTGATACGATCAGCCATTCATACTGCCAAAAGGACCAAGGACTGTCCAGACTGATCCATCAGGCCATGAAAAATCAACCCATACGTACTGATAGGCTTATACGATCAGCCTTATCCGTACTGAATGGAAGGATTTAACTCAACGGACCATGGACTGTCCAGACTGGTCCCATTAGTTCATGAAAAATGACCCACACATACTGATAGGCGGATACGATCAGCCATCCGTACTGCTAGGATGGACCAATGATTTTCCTGAGTGGTCCATCAGGCAATGAAAAATAGACCCATACGTACTAATAGGCTGATATGATCAGTGTTAACCGTACTGAATGGAAGTATTTAACTCAACGGACCATGGACTATCCAGACTGGTCCCATTCAGTTCATGAAAAATGACCCATACGTACTGATTGGCTGATACGATCAGCCTTCCGTACTGCTAGGATGGACCAAGGATTGTCCAGAGTGGTCCATCAGGCCATGAAAAATTGACCCATACGTACTGATAGGCTGATATGATCAGTGTTAACCGTACTGAATGGAAGAATTTAATTCAACAGACCATGGACTGTCCGGATTGGTCCCATCAGTACATGAAAAATAACCCATACGTACTGATAGGCTGATACGATCAGCCATTCATACTGCCAGAAGGACCAAGGACTGTCCAGACTGATCCATCAGGCCATGAAAAATCAACCCATACGTACTGATAGGCTTATACGATCAGCCTTATCCGTACTGAATGGAAGGATTTAACTCAACGGACCATGGACTGTCCAGACTGGTCCCATTAGTTCATGAAAAATGACCCATACATACTGATAGGCTGATACGATCAGCCATCCGTACTGCTAGGATGGACCAAGGATTTTCCTGAGTGGTCCATCAGGCAATGAAAAATAGACCCATACGTACTAATAGGCTGATATGATCAGTGTTAACCGTACAGAATGGAATGATTTAACTCAACGGACCATGGACTGTCCAGACTGGACGCATCAGTTCATGAAAAATGAGCCATACGTACTGATAGGCTGATACGATCAGCCATCCGTACTGCTAGAATGGACATGGCATTGTCCAGAGTGGTCCATCAGGCCATGAAAAATCGACCCATACATACTGATAGGCTGATATGATCAGTTTTAACCTTACTGAATGGAAGAATTTAAATCAACAGACCATGGACTGGCAAGTTTTCTCCCAACAGTACATGAAAAATTACCCATACATGCTGATAGGCTGATACGATCAGCCATCCGTACTGCCTCGAAGGACAAAGGACTGTCCAGACTGGTCCATCAGGCCATGAACAATCGACCCATACGTACTGATATGCTGATATGATCAGCCTTATCCGTACTAAATGGAAGGATTTAACTCAACAGACCATGGGATGTCCAGACTTGTCCCACAGGTACATGGAAAATGACCCTTACGTGCTGAAAGGCTGATACGATCAGCCATCCGTACTGCCTGGAAGGACCAAGGACTTTCCAGACTTGTTCATCAGGCCATGAAAAATCGACCACAGCGTACTGATAAACTGATATGATCATCTTTATCCGTACTGAATGGAAGTATTTAACTCAACTGACCATGGACTGTCGAAACTGGTCCCAGGAGTACATGAAAAATAACCCATATGTACTGATAGGCTAATACGATCAGCCATCCGTACAGCCTGGATGGACCAAGCACTGTCCAGACTGGTCCACTAGACCATGAAAAATCGACCAATACGTACTGATAGGCTGATATGATCATCGTTTAACATTCTGAGTGGAAAGATTTAATTCAACGGACCACGGACTGTCCAGACTTGTCCCATCAGTATATGAAAATGACCCATACATACTGATATGCTGATACGATCAGCCATCCGTACTGCCTGGAAGGACCAAGGACTGTCCAGACTGACCCATCAGGTCATGAAAAATCGACCCATACGTACTGATAGGCTGATACGATCAGCCTTATCCGTACTAAATGGAAGGATTTAACTCAATGGACCATGGACTGTCCAGACTGGTCCCATTAGTTCATGAAAAATGCCCCATACGTACTGATAGGCTGATACGATCAGCCATCCGTACTACTAGGATGGACCAAGGATTGTCCAGAGTGGTCCATCAGGCAATGAAAAATAGACCCTTACGTACTAATAGGCTAATATGACCAGTCTTAACCGTACTGAATGGAAGGATTTAACTCAATGGACCATGGACTGTCCAGACTGGTCCCATCAGTTCATGAAAAATGACCCATACGTACTGATTGGCTGATACGATCAGCCATCCGTTTTGCTAGGATGGACCAAGGATTTTCCAGAGTGGTCCATCAGGCAATGAAAAAAAGACCCATATGTACTAATAGGCTGATATGATCAGGGTTAACCGTACTAAATGGAAGGATTTAACTCAACGGACCATGGACTATCCAGACTGGTCCCATTCAGTTCATGAAAAATGACCCATACGTACTGATAGGCTGATACGATCAGCCTTCCGTACTGCTAGGATGGACCAAGGATTGTCCAGAGTGGTCCATCAGGCCATGAATAATCGACCCATACGTACTGATAGGCTGATATAATCAGTGTTAACCGTACTGAATGGAAGAATTTTATTCAACAGACCATGGACTGTCTGGATTGGTCCCATAAGTACATGAAAAATAACCCATACGTACTGATAGGCTGATACGATCAGCCATCCATACAGCCTGGATGGACCAAGCACTGTCCAGACTGGTCCACTAGACCATGAAAAATCGACCAATACGTACTGATAGGCTGATATGATCATCGTTTAACATTCTGAGTGGAAAGATTTAATTCAACAGACCATGGACTGTCCAGACTTGTCCCATCAGTATATGAAAATGACCCATACATACTGATATGCTGATACGATCAGCCATCCGTACTGCCTGGAAGGACCAAGGACTGTCCAGACTGACCCATCAGGTCATGAAAAATCGACCCATACGTACTGATAGGCTGATACGATCAGCCTTATCCGTACTAAATGGAAGGATTTAACTCAATGGACCATGGACTGTCCAGACTGGTCCCATTAGTTCATGAAAAATGACCCATACGTACTGATCGGCTGATACGATCAGCCATCCGTACTACTAGGATGGACCAAGGATTGTCCAGAGTGGTCCATCAGGCAATGAAAAATAGACCCTTACGTACTAATAGGCTAATATGACCAGTGTTAACCGTACTGAATGGAAGGATTTAACTCAATGGACCATGGACTGTCCAGACTGGTCCCATCAGTTCATGAAAGATGACCCATACGTACTGATAGGCTGATACGATCAGCCATCCGTTTTGCTAGGATGGACCAAGGATTTTCCAGAGTGGTCCATCAGGCAATGAAAAAAAGACCCATACGTACTAATAGGCTGATATGATCAGGGTTAACCGTACTAAATGGAAGGATTTAACTCAACGGACCATGGACTATCCAGACTGGTCCCATTCAGTTCATGAAAAATGACCCATACGTACTGATAGGCTGATACGATCAGCCTTCCGTACTGCTAGGATGGACCAAGGATTGTCCAGAGTGGTCCATCAGGCCATGAATAATCGACCCATACGTACTGATAGGCTGATATAATCAGTGTTAACCGTACTGAATGGAAGAATTTTATTCAACAGACCATAGACTGTCTGGATTGGTCCCATCAGTACATGAAAAATAACCCATACGTACTGATAGGCTGATACGATCAGCCATCCATACTGCCAGAAGGACCAAGGACTGTCCAGACTGGTCCCTCAGGCCATAAAAAATCGACCCATACGTACTGATAGGCTTATACGATCAGCCTTATCCGTACTGAATGGAAGGTTTTAACTCAACGGACCATGTACTTTCCAGACTGTTCCCATTAGTTCATGAAAAATGACCCATACATACTGAAAGGCTGATACGATCAGCCATCCGTACTGCTAGGATGGACCAAGGATTTTCCTGAGTGGTCCATCAGGAATGAAAAATAGACCCATACGTACTAATAGGCTGATATGATCAGTGTTAACCGTACTGAATGGAATGATTTAACTCAACGGACCATGGACTGTCCAGACTGGTCCCATCAGTTCATGAAAAATGACCCATACGTACTGATAGGCTGATACGATCAACCATCCGTACTGCTAGGATGGACCAAGAATTGTCCAGAGTGGTCCATCAGGCCATGAAATATCGACCCATACGTACTGGTAGGATGATATGATCAGTGTTAACCGTACTGAATGGAAGAATTTAAATCAACAGACCATGGACTGTCCGGATTGGTCCCAACAGTACATGAAAAATTACCCATACATGCTGATAGGCTGATATGATCAGCCATCCGTACTGCCTGGAAGGACAAAGGACTGTCTAGACTGGTCCATCAGACCATGAAAAATTGACTTATACGTACTGATAGGCTGACATGATCAGCCTTAACCGTATTGAATGGAAGAATTTAACTCAACAGACCATGGACAGTCCGGAGTGGTCCCATCAGTACATAAAAAATGACCCATACGTACTGATAGGCTGATACCATCAGCTATCCGTACAGCCTAGAAGGACCAAGGACTGTCCAGACTGGTCCATCAGGCCTTGAAAAATTGACCCATACATACTGATAGGCTGATATGATCAGCCTTATCCGTACTAAATGGAAGGATATAACTCAACAGACCATGGGATGTCCAGACTGGTCCCACAAGTACATAGAAAATGACCCTTACGTACTGAAAGACTGATACGATCAGCCATCCGTACTGCCTGGAAGGACCAAGGACTGTCCAGACTTGTTCATCAGGCCATGAAAAATCGACCACAGCGTAATGATAAGCTGATATGATCATCTTTATCCCTACTGAATGGAAGTATTTAACTCAACTGACCATGGACTGTCGAAACTGGTCCCATCAGTACATGAAAAATGACCCATATGTACTGATAGGCTAATACGATCAACCATCCGTACAGCCTGGATGGACAAAGCACTGTCCAGACTGGTCCACTAGACCATGAAAAATCGACCCATACGTACTGATAGGCTGATATGATCAGCGTTCAACATGCTGAGTGGAAAGATTTAATTCAACGGACCATGGACTGTCCAGACTTGTCCCATCAGTACATGAAAAATGACCGATACATACTTATATGCTGATACGATCAGCCATCCGTACTGCCTGGAAGGACAAAGGACTGTCCAGACTGGTCCATCAGGCCATCAAAAACCGACCCGTACGTACTGATAGGCTGATACGATCAGCCTTATCCGTATTAAATGGAAGGATTTAACTCAACGGACCATGGACTGTCCAGACTGGTCCCATTAGTTCATGAAAAATGACCAATACGTACTGATAGGCTGATACGATCAGCCATCCGTACTGCTAGGATGGACCAAGGATTTTCCAGAGTGGTCCATCAGGCAATGAAAAATAGACCCATACGTACTAATAGGCTGATATGATCAGTGTTAACCATACTGAATGGAAGGATTTAACTCAACGGACCATGGACTATCCAGACTGGTCCCATCAGTTCATGAAAAATGACCCATACGTACTGATAGGCTAATACGATCAGCCATCCGTACTGCTAGGATGGACCAAGGATTGTCCAGAGTTCTCCATTAGGCCATGAAAAATCGACCCATACGTACTGAGAGGCTGATATGATCAGTGTTAACCGTACTGAATGGAAGAATTTAAATCAACATACCATGGACTGTCCGGATTGGTCCCATAAGTACATGAAAAATGACCCATACGTACTGATAGGCTGATACGATCAGCCATCCGTACTGCTAGGATGGACCAATGATTGTCCAGAGTGGTCCATCAGGCCATGAAAAATCGACCCATACGTACTGATAGGTTGATATCATCAGTGTTAACCGTACTGAATGGAAGAATTTAACTCAACGGACCATGGACTGTCCAGACTTGTCCCATCAGTTCATGAAAAATGACACATACGTACTGATAGGCTGATACGATCAGCCATCCGTACTGCTAGGATGGACCAAGGTTTGTCCAGAGTGGTCTATCAGGCCATGAAAAATCGACCCATACGTACTGATAGGCTTGTATGATCAGTGTTAACCGTGCTGAATGGAAGAATTTAATTCAACAGACCATGGACTGTCCGGATTGGTCCCATCAGTACATAAAAAATAACCCGTACGTACTGATAGGCTCATACGATCAGCCATCCGTACTGCCTGGA
>MU106088.1:0-183435 GCA_012274485.2 Sinapis alba | reverse complement strand
TCAAATCAAATCAAATCTAAACATTTTTTTGTCACACAAAATGGTAAACTTAGCTAGTTGCAAACCACAGCCTTAGGCCGCCTTCATACTTCACATGCCCTTGCTCACGCAGAGTAGTTAGCCTGTTCTGAATTGTCTTGTCAATAAGAAGAGCTAATCGATCCATGGCATTGCTTTCTCCCCGTGCCTCCTATTATTTCGTTCCCGCCAAAGATGATTTATAGTCACTTGAAAGGTATAACCAAGTAAGAGAAGTTGCAGACTATTATACTCCCTGAGATGCAAAAGCAGGAGAAACTCATCCCATACTATTGTGTAGTTACTTCCCAAGAACACAGACATCAGTGAATGCCATAAACTTTAGGAGTACCCACATTCAAAGAACGACGTTTGCTTCGAGCTCTGTTTTCTATCTCAGCTTCAGTTCTGTTGAGAATATCCACTCGGTGAAGCCGCCGACGATGCGTTTGGAATACAGTTGCTACCGTACAGTCTAGTGAAATCCCCATATCAATCACTCCCCAGTGATATCCAAGAGACAGCCAAGAGGTAACCATGAATCATACCAGAATCTACCAGTCCATGACCACATCTTGCTCCTAATCCGTTCAACCAGCGGCTCGTAATCTGCTTTTGTCATCATTTTAGTGAGAAGAGGCACTCCTAGGTACTTCACTGGTAACTGACCTGCGTTGAAAGGAAAGCTTGCTAAGAGTGCCTCTTGTGTTTGATCTGAAACGCCAGCTAGATAAATTTTTGATTTCTCAATGCTGATCTTTACCCCTGAAGCTACTGCAAACTCATCAAAAATATGAATGATACCCTCAACTGATCGTCTCTGTCCATCAACAAAAAACCATGAGATCATCAGCAAAACACAAGTGTGTAAGACTGATATTTTTTACATTTTGGATGGAATCCAATTCTTCTATTTCTCGCTGCTTCATCAAGGAGTTTCGACAGGGGATAACGCACATCTTTGCAGCATCCCCCTCTTGCTCTGAAAATAGCCAGCAAGTTCTCCATTAATTTGGACTGAGAACGAAGCAGTAGTAATACAGAGCTTGATCCAATGGATGTATTTTGGCGGGAAGCTCATAGCAGAAAGAGTATTCAAAACAAAGTCCCACTGAACAGAGTCGAAAGCCTTCAACATATCAATTTTCACGGCACATCTTGGTGAGATATCGTTCTTGTGGTAGTCCTTTACGATCTCTGTCGCAAGCAACACATTCTCCACAAGCAACCTCTCTTTCACAAATGCAGATTGATTAGGACTGATGAACCTTGGTAGCATTATCTTCAGACGATTCGCTAATATCTTTGAGATCACTTTATACATCACATTGCAAAGAGATATTGGACGATAATCTTTCATACCTCTCGCCTCAGTTGTTTTTGGAATGAGGGCGAGAATGGTTGAGTTCACACCCTTTGGGAGGAATCCCTTGATGAAAGAAGACTAAATCGCTGCTATAAAGTCGCTTCCTATGGCTGTCCAAGATGCTTTGAATGCTAGTGAATCCATCAGGCCCCGGAGACTTATCATTAGGCATTGCAAACAAAACTTTCTGAATTTCCTCTGCACTTACTTCTTTTTCCAGAAATTCTTTATCCTCCATATTGCATCAAAAATCAAGAAGACCTTGGGGTTCATCCACAGTCATACCACGATAGTCTTCAGGCTCGTGAGCCAAGAACTCTCTGAAATATCTCTCAGCCTCTACTTTTATTTCCTCCCCTGTTTTCAAAGTAACTCCATTCTGGTCTACAACTTCTCGAATCATGTTTCTCATTTTACGAATTAATGCTGTCTTATAGAATAGAAGAAAACATTGTTTTGATCTCCCACTTGAAGCAAGTGCAACTTTGACCTCTGTTTTAAAAACTGCTCTTCAATATTTGAGAGTAACTTCCACTTCTCATACGCCTCAGTTTCTTCCCTTACCCACTCCTCCTGTGGATCTTGAAGTGTTCTTTCTTGTTTTGTGCAGAGATCAGTCAATGCATCCTTTGTACGTAGTGATATATCTGACATAGTCTCTTTTCCCAGTTGGCGGAGAGCTGGTTTTAAGTCTTTAAGCTTCTTCAAGAACCTATGCATGGCTGAAGTAGATATAAATAGTGGTTGACTCTCTTCCCAATGACTTGCAATCACTGACAAAAATTTTGTTAAAGAATTTGAAAGGCCTTCGTTTTCTCATCTCCTCCACCTCCATAGCAAATGTTCCTTGCAAATGGTCAGAACAGCCACCAGCTTCAAAAGTACAATACGAAGTAGGATATTTCTCTAGCCACTTCTGATTGACTAGGAGCCTGTCAAGTTTCTTACAGATGAGACCAGCATCTCACTTATTACACCATGTGAAAATAGGTCCATGATACTTCAAATCCACCATCGAACGAACAATCCCTGACCAACTTTTGAAAATCCAGCATTCCTGTTGTTGTATGCTAGTCAGCCTCATAATTAGAATGCTCTCTTCCATCTAAAGTTTCATTAAAATCTCCACAAACCATCCATGCTTTATCCTGAAGCAAGAGGGCAATGGTAATGATACTCAATATCCTCCCAAAGCTGTTTCCTTCCTTCTGCCACATTCGAGGCATATACTTTTTTTGGTAGTTTTCTTCTTTCAAGTTGCACCTGATGCAACTTGTTTTAGTAGCATCTTGTGTAACTCTGTTATTCTTTGAAGCTCGAGGAAGAGAGACACGAGTTCCCGGTTCATCTTGTTTCACCAAAACATTATTTTTCTGCTGAGAGATCTTTGTAAAAGACGAACAAATCTCACCTGGATATCGTGATGGTCCAGATATCCTCGGAGAAGAAAGGCCACACATTAACTGACGTATCAACACAATCACAGCATGACAGTCTTCATAGCAAGAATGTTTAGGCAAGAACAAAGAGAATAATGTAAACCTTAACTCTTGTGCGAATGTACATCTCGACTCTGACTCTTCTTTTAATTTAATTGTGCCGAATTTAGTTGGACTGACCTTAATTGATTTGGGCTTACCAAGACCGATGAAGAGAAAAATGTCGAATTCCATTATTCGATGGGCTATGTTCGAAGGATTATAATTCATCTCCAAGAATTTTTGTATTTGAGAAATCTCTTGGAAAAAACTTCAAGAGTGTCCTACAGATTTTTCTTGTCTACTCTATGTTATGTGTCATCAAACTTCTTGGATATTAGAGAATGTCTTAGGCATCTTTTTTTTTTTTTGTTTGAGACTCTTGCCTTTTCCTTCGTATTGACCAAAACAGAGTAGACATTTTTGCAGGCATCTTTAGTCCTTTCTTTTGGAGATTTTGCTTCATTTTAGAAAAATATTGTGGATCTCTTCTTCATTTGAGATACTCAAAAAAGATCAGGGCATTACCAGGTAGCCTTTACACACATAATCATGCTTATAATATTAATCAGAACCCATTAAGTGATTGGTAGTGACAAAAAAAAAACACAAACGCGCCTTCAAATTTGCCTCCATGACTGACATTTTAAAGAATGTGCTTATATATAAATTAGCTTGAAACAGCAATACAAACTTTCTCAGGTATTGTGTTTTGATACAAGAAATCAACATCAGTACATTTGATATCATTACTCATAGAAAAAGGAAGCGAATCAAGAAGAAGGAAAAACAAAAATTAACAAAAAAATAAGAATACCCCAATTGCTGCAATGTCTTACAAAAAGACGCAGTGTTGGGTAATTCGAGGGAATACAAACGCTATCGACAACTGTCTGGCTCCAACTTGGGCACCATTTTAATCAACGCACATGGCTTGCTTCATCTTTCTGGCGACTCATGAAACAACACTATCACAAAATATAATCACAGTTTTTTTTCTCAAAAGAGTTCTTCGGAGTTGAACTTGTTCCATGCTTCCTGTTAATTGTCATGAGAAAAAAAAAAGACTGTGAAGGAGGGTATTTCAACAAACAGTGCGGTTCTAGATACACCCCGAGAGACACAATCTAATTGAATAATAAGTGATGTTTTCTGTTGATGGTGTAAAATGGTGAATTCATTACCTTGAGCATGTCGAATACTTTCTCGGCAATGTATTTCTGCTGGAGATTAGCGCCTTTTTGCTGCACTTTGTCAGGATGTATACAGAGAGTGGCCTTCCTGTAAAATTTCTTGACAGAAGCACCGGTAATCAAATCGGTCAATGAAACAGGCTGCCAACCACACTCTGGCCAAAGAACCTGCAATCACAAAGAGATTGTAAGATTCACAACATCAAAGGTGGTACAAGTGAAGTAAATACAAAATGGGCATACATATTGTAACGTAGAAAGCAAGGCACGCAAGTTTCCCTCCTTCCCCGCACCCCAACGTTTTATCTCAGCATCCAGAGTCTCACCGATTCTCTGAAATCCAGGATTAAAGTATGATATGATTAAACAAACAATAAATATCCTCTGCTGCAATTCATGATGTAGTTAGTGTCTCAGACAGACTTGAGAGAAATGAAAGAAACAAAACAAAACAAAAAAATCCCTAAAGGTGGCACATTAACAAACCAACATTACTTGAGACTGGAGACACCATAAGAGGGAAAAGCTGAAAAGAAAAGAAACAGAATAACTAAACTTACATTTCTCTCAGCTTGTTCTCTTTGTACTTGAAGATCCCGATCATTTTTCTCAGCAAGTGCTTTCGCCTGATTGAGAAAAGAATTCATGTCACAACGGATTATTATTAGATACAAAACCCATTAATTGTAAACGATTTATCAACAACTCTGTTGATACTTACAGCTCGTTCCTGTGTCCTCTGGTGGCGTTCCAGCCGGGCACGCCGTCTCTCTTCAGTTTCTCCTTCAATATCTTGAAACCCACCAGATTGGGTTGCTGAAGCTTTACATTTTGAAGGAGGATTCACCATTTTAGAAGACAATGAACAAATGTGCAATGCATAGGAACAGAAACCTCAGAAGATTCTAATTACCTCCAAATATTGAACTGAGATCATCAACAATGTTTGTCGCTGAAGAGGTCTTCCTCAGGTTCTCGGATGCTCGCGTAGATGCCCTGCTAGATTCGAAAGACCCTCCCTTGTTCCATGTATCCTGGAAAGGATCCTGAAATACAGCTTATAACAGTTATAGGAAAGAGACGACGAATCTCATGTAAAGAACAACACAAGTAGTAGATATCCAATCTCACCGGAGGGTTGGTTCTCTGTCGTGGAGCACTGCTGGGTCTGGAAACCGAGTTAAAGAAGGAGTCAAGATCATTGTTATTCTCTTGCTGCTGCTTAGCTTTAGCTTGGGCAGCTGCCCTTGCACGTGCCTCAGCAGCTGCCCTTTCAACAGCAGCTCGTTCTGCCCTAATCCTTGCTTCCTTCTCCCGAGCTTCAGCAGCTGCCCTTTCTCTAGCTTCTGCTGCAGCTCTCTCGGCCTTTTCCCTTGCTCCTGCAGCTGCTCTTTCTCGTGCTTCAGCATGAGCTCTTTGAACAGCTGCTCTTTCTGCGCGTTCTCGGGCATCGCTTGTAGCCTTTCCAACAGCAGCTCTTTGAGCTTTCGCATGCGCCTCAGAGGCTGCTCTTTCGCGTGCTTCCCTTGTAGCCCTCTCTACCGCCTGTCTAGCCAACAGCCTTTCCCTTTCTTTCTCTATCCTTTTCTGCTCCCTCTCCTCTCTCTCCCTTTCCTGGGCTTCTTTTTCCATCTCTGCCTCCCTCTCACGATCCAACCTCACTTGCTTTTCTCTAAGTTCCCTTTCCCGGGAGTCATTATTCTCCATTGGATCGCCTTCTCTACTTCTACTTGCCTTCAAATTTTCTTTCTCTCTTCTTTCCTTAGCATGCCTAAACTTGGCTTCTGCTTTATCCATGGCGTCCTTCATGGCAGCAGCTGGTGCAACAGCAGTAGAGAAAACATCTGATTCTTCTTCACCAGAGGGATGTCCATTAGCAGCAGTCTGATTTCTGCCCATGGAAAAATCTTCAAGTTCATCCATCTGAGATGCTGCCGGGGGAAGGTGTGAGTGGTTAGTGGAACTCGGCTCATTAACCTTCTTTTTCATAGGGCGAGTAGGTCTGGGTGGTGGAGGTCTCGAAGGTGGCGGAGCACTTGTAGGTAGCGTAAATAAGGGGATCTCAGATACAGTAAGCCACACATCATCAGATGAGTCAAAACTTCTATCTGAATGGAGTGGTTTGTTTTCATATAGTGGGGAAGAAGTAGCCTGAGGAACAGCTCTGGACTGCGGCTCCAAAACTTCATCGAAAGAAACTTTCTTACCACGGTGACTCCCAGAGCTTTCTACCGGTGACTGAGAGCCACTGAGGTTTCCTGGTCTCAAGTGACTTTTGTCTCTGCTATTCATCGTATCTGGCCCAAGACTATCGAGAGGGTCAATATCAGTTTTTCTGCTGTTGAATTTACCAATTTCCTCGAATAATGGATCATCAGTGAACCCTCTTGTAGCTGTGGGAGGTGGCTCTCTAGGGGTTGTAGATGCAGTCCCCTCAAAGACTACAAATGGATCTTCCACAGATGTCTTGGCTGTCCAAGAAGGAGGTTTCTGAGAATGACTTGTCTCTGAGGTTGGCCTGTGCAAGGAATCAATACAAAACTTTGCATATGATTGACAAGGAAAAAGACCAAGCCTTTGAAGACTAGGATATCTATGAGTTCCAGAAATTACTACATAAGTTAAACCTTTTGGAGAATTTTATAAGATTTCGAGAACCTTGTAGGCAATAATAACCTGCAAATAGCTTCTACAAGTTCATGCTACGTTTTATTAGCTCCACTTGAAAGAGAGAAATGAAATGTTACCGTTTAGCTGGAGGGGAGGTGGGGCGGCCAAACCCAGGAAGCAAGTCATCAAAAACGGAGCTACCTTTCTCCTCAGTCTCAGGCTCTGGCTTAGGCTTGCTTGGTTTCCCTAGATTCCCAATCAGATCATCGAAGGGAGAACTGTTTTGTTTTTTGAGATTTGAAGGTGACGAAATGGAAGAAAAAATGTTATCAAACCTAGCTGATTGAGAAGTCGATGACTGGGTTTTAAGATCAGGGATGGATTCAAACACATCATCATCATCATACACAGGCTTGTCATAGACAGGCTGCGATTTGGGCGTCTCCTTAAACATAGCATCGTAATCAAAGGACATCGGCTTAGGCTGTGAACGTGAATCCTTAAAGACATCGTTGAATAGCAGATCATCACCATCCCGACTCAGATCGTCGAACACAGGCGACGAATCGGACTTCTTCCTCGCTGAAGCGTTCCCGAAGCTGTATGATGACGCGAAATCAGCGGCGGACTGAGGAGGAGGCGCCATCGGAGCAGATTTTCCTTGCGGCTTGTCTCTCGCTAAAAGGTCTGCGAAATCGTCCATCGATTACCACCTCCGCTCCGAGCTTCGTTCTCCGTCACCGATCCTTTTGATTTTCCCACCACCAGAAATGAAAGACTCCGTCAGATCTGAGTGTCGATTCCGATCAAAGATTCTGATTGGTCTCTCTCCGATGATATTAGATTTCAAAATACCCCTCTCTCTCTCTCTCTTTGCTCTTCTTCTCCTCCGACTCATGTTCCCACTCTCCATTATTATTTTTTATACTTTGGGTCCTATATTCCCACATATCTACAGTCTGGTCCCATAATTCCTCTAAACTCATTTCCACTCCTCCTTTATTTCTGAGGAATAATGAGGCAAAAATTATTTTATCATACTCTTATTAAGTCTCATCTACTCTTATTCATTCTTCTACTTTTCATATAGATGGTTAATGTTAAAAAAAAAGAGACTCATACAAATAACTAAAAGATATGTTTCTAATTCATCCAAAACAAGTAATGTCACTCATTTGCTCTTGTACCAAACCAAAGAGTTCCCACTTTTAGATTAAAAGAAGGATGGTGTTGAGGTCCGCTTCTGGTTCCTTCACGAGTTTTGTCACCATAAGTAGTACTTTTGTGTTCTATTAAAGTAGGTTTATTCCCAAAAAAAGACATGACGGCCTCTCATGGTAAATATCTTGGGTAAGTATCTAACAATTTTGTAGTAGTTAAGTGGTATTCTACTGATTCAGATCGACACATCCACTGTCGTCAAAAAGTTTCCTGGTGGGTTTTGGATCCATCTAGTGGTTAAAGAACCAAAGACGATTTTAAAAAATGTTATCATATATTTCTCACGTTGAAAATATGAATTGAAACACGTCTTTGGATAGCAATTTCACAAACTATGTCATACACCCTCCAAACTCTTGGCATTGTTTCAAACATCTTGTTCATAGGTTGGAACTTTGGATTCAGGAGACCGCCTAACAAACTCATCGCTAGGTATGGGTATTTGGGTTGGTTCATGTCGTGTCTGAATCCTTCAGGTCTTAAATATTTCGACCCAACTAGATACTTAAATTTGTATAGATTTATAATTTCAATACCCGTAAATATTCGTAATTTTCAGAAATATTCGGGTTTGGGTATTTAGGACCCGAAGTACCCGAATTGGACCCAAAAATTTGAGAACACTTAAAATACAAAAATACCCAAATTTTTACTTGAATACCCGATTTATATTTATAGAAAATCTAAAATTTTACTTGAAATCAACATGAACCCGAAATTACATCCGAGTAGGACGTGATCGGATTTGGATCTTTCAGATAAATGAATTATATATCTAAATAGGTACTTAATATATATATTTTAGTTCGGATTTCGTATCAGGTACCACCGATTTCGGATTGGTTCCGATACATGTTTATTATGTGAATCATATATATATTTACAAAATAAAACATTTCATATATAAATTAAAGTGTTCTAGTGGTTACGCCCATTGTTCTAGTGGTTCAAATTCATAAAATATCAATTTTATAAGAAATTTATTAATTGAAATGTTATATACATTTACTATATAATACATTAATCTCGAAGTGGTCTACTAGTAACTGAATTGCTTCTCTGCTTATTCGGTTTAAATGAGTATCCAATCGAATTTCAGATAGGAACCGAAACCTCATCAATACCCACGAACATCAGAAGCAGGACTTGTCGGGTAATACGACCATAACTGAAACCAATCCATTTCGGTCCAACTCGGGTTAACAGTTCCGGTTAAAAGTCACAGCCCTAGTCTCCTACCTTCAGAAACTTTAAAATTCTAACTAAAACTCAGCTCTCTTACGAACCTTGATTTTGAATACTAATCACACCATCTATTCTATTTTAATGCAGACTCTAATTTTTGCGCGAGACAAGATAAACTGTGGATGCTTTTGGTATTAATGTCTGAGTGGAGAAATTCCGAATAGCTGGAAATCTCGCACTATTTAAGGTTTTGATATTCAGCAATAAAATAGTTCTCACAAGTTCATTGGCCTTTGACAAGACCAAGATCATTTAGAAGTTTTAAGAGTAAACGTTCGTGAAACAGAGTAACAACAAATTACTAATCATCACCAAAATCTTCATCCTCATCTTTGATCTTAACGTCAGCGTCTTCTCCAAACTGGATGCAGACATCAATCTGGGACAGAACATATTGAATACTGCCAAGAAAAAAAGAAAACATTGTCGATATTATTAGCTTTTGTATTGGATGGATCAATGTTGGAAGAAGATATGATAGAGAGCAAATTAGTTTTATCACCTTCGTTCTTTCCTTATGTCAAGGGGTATGAAATTCACCATCCCATATTCTCCCACCTAATAATAACAACCACATCCCAAAAAAACACGCAATCATGAAAATCAAAACATTAACACATGATTAAAACCATAGTATTTACATACCATCTCAATCAGGGCTTTGTTCAATTTTGCATATCGAGGACCCATCTTTTGGTTTAACTCTGCCAACAATGTACGAGGCTCCGGATCCAAGTAGCTAAAGTCATCATGATAAAACCAAACAAAAATTTACTTAAACTCGAAACAGCAACAACGGAAAACGAAAAAGAACATAACAAAGAATCCATACTCATCAATGTTGCTTTTATCCTGCAAGAGATCCATCTTTGAGAGGATGTTGATGTGTGGTAATTCAAGCTGGATCATTGCAGAGAGAGACGACATGCAACCGCTGATAAACTTGGTGACATCTGTTATGAACTGCTCCAACAAGATTATTTTTTTTTTATCAACGCAAAATTGTTTTTCTTCACTACTAGGTAGAGAAAAAGAAACAGAAGGTGAGATATCAAAAACCTGTGAATCAAGCAGATAAACAACACAGACGTTGAAGTTCTTCTGTTGCAAATGCGCCACAAAGTTCTTGAGCACAGGAACATGTGTAAACAGTTCTATCTGGCCTGTTAACAGCATAGATTTTCCAAGAATTTAGAGATAAAACACACACATGGGATGCTTCAAATTCACCTGGTCTTATAAAAAGATCAGACATATAAACTTATTGAGATCATGTATGCACCTGGACAATCAAATATAAGGTAATCATCATCTCTGTAGTTCTCCAATTCTTCATCCACCCAACTATGTAAGCTATCCTCAAGGTATCTGTTGGGTTAAAAGTTAAGACCAAAACACTAATATTCCAATGTTTACAGCAAAAGGATTCCACCTTGCAATCTTCAAACACATCATTAGTTTCCAAAATTCTCATTTTATGTTCTATGTAACAACAAAAAAAAGGATACTCCATGCAGTACATGAGGGCACCATTAGGACCAAGACCAAGCTCCTCCATTACATCTTCCAAAGAAACATGTTCTCTGATATCTGCAAACAGCAACAAAAGTAAAAGTGTGAAACCAAGAAAGTGAGAGCAAACCACAAGGGATAGATTTGATTGAATAACTCTCACCCATAGCCACAGGATAATTAAAGATTTCAGCAGCAGGATCCAAGTTAACAACATTCATTCTTCTGCCGACGGTTTCACAGTGTTCATACAAAGATGAGCAATAAGTTGACTGATCCCAAAAAAAAACACGCATTAGACAAAAAAAAAAAAAAATCTCAGTGTTATTACAGAACAAAAAATTGAGATGAGAAGACCATATAAAAGAATGACCTTTCCGCTGCCAGCTGGACCGATAACGAGCTGAGCATAACCCATTTGTAACAAAAGGCAAAAAATCTTCTCAAATAGAGCAAAGAGAGTGAATGATTCTAAAAGATGCAAAGACGGCGACTGATATATAAGCAATGCACCAAACACCTAAACCGAACAACACACTCAGTATGTCGCAGGAACCCATAGACCAGAACCAATCAACAGACACATCTCAACACCACCTGGAAACAACCAAGAAAAATATCAGAATCGATTGATTTAGCTAGCTTAGGGTGAAAGCAGCCGACAGGAATTTTCGAAACCGACAGAAAACAATCAGAAGCTCTGTAGAATCAGAAAGAGATTAAAACTTGACCTTTGAGTATTTGGTTGCGTCGGGGATAGAAGAAGAAGAAGAAGAGAGGTTCACTTTTTTGATTTGGTTGGCTTTCGTAGCGATTATTATTGTTTCTAAAGACTTTAGGGTTTTCAATTACTTTTTTCTCCTTCAATTAATTAATGAATGGTTCGGTTGAGCTTTGGTTTGACGGAGATTTAACGCGTAACAATTACAATATGACCCACACCAAAATAAAATAAAACATTGCTTCTCCCACGTGTATCACGTAGTCTTTGCTGAGGCTTGAATTAATTAATTATTTTTATATAAAATTATAATAAAATAAGGAAAATAAATCAAGAATTAATAATATTGTTTCGATCAAATTTGACATCCTCCCCTCCCAACAGTTGAATTATGAAAAATTATTGTTTTGAAAGCAAAGATGTGCAACGGAAAAAGTCTACTCCATGTGAATCTTTCCTCGCGGATTTCGATCTCTTCGTTTTATATGTAAATATCTTTACCCTTATATATTAATTGGATAGCTACTACGTCAGTCGTCATGTTTTATTCTGTTTTCCATCAATTCGAGTTAAAGCATATTATCTTTTTAAAACATTATTTTCATTATGCTTAACAAACACAAGATACATAGTCCAGCGATTACCATTAATCCTCATAAGAACAGTCCGACAAATGGACAAATAATTTAAGATTCTTTCAATTTGTGTATTACTATTAGGGCCGACTTAATCCAATTAAGAACTTTATGACAAAAAAACTTTTACCTTTTAAAATTTATATTTATTTAATATTTTAAAAATAAATCAGTAATATTTTATATATTTTATATATTTTATGATGTAAATATAATTATTATACATATAAAATATTTTTAGATTTTTTTTAAGTCTATTAATTATTTTTTTATTTTTTCTGTGTAAAAATATGTATTTATAAAAAAATTTAATCCCCTTAACTTATAATATACGGGGGACACGGGCTTGGACCCGGAACGGTCATACTGCTTGTCCCCCTAAGTTAGCATGCCCTGATTAATATACCAAAAACTCTTTCTTAAGATGTAAGCATGTAATTCTTTGAAAATATTTTTGTTATAGAAGATTCAAAAAGGAAAAAAAAAATGTATGTGATATGTTAAAAAGAATATGTTAAGGAATATAATCTTTTAAAATTGCCATGTAGTCATGTTTTTGATCACACCCACGTAGTTTCAAATAAATCGTGAATATTTGAATTATCTTTATAAATTACCTTATAAATTTAGTAAATGATTAAACTGAAATGTTTTTATTTTTTAATTAGTTTCAAATATCCAGTTCTTCTTAATATTTTTAAATAACTTAGGTTGACATATATTAAGACATATTGATATTTTTGTAACACATGTTATTTCTTCAAAAAACAATTGTTTAAAATTTAATGTTTCTTCTTAAAAAAATAGTTCAGTGTGATACCACACGGATTTTTTACCTAGTTTAGCTAATGACATATGCACCAAAACCTATCTAATTTTGCTGGATGCTTGAATACATATTAGTAACAAAGTCTTCTATGTTCTTAGAGCATATCCAGAAGACATTCTATAATCTCAAATATGAAGTTTTTTGTTCTCTATTTTTTTTTCAAAACTTTAAATTTGAACTTTTGATTTTCGAGTTGTAAAACTTCTAATATTATCACTACTCAAAACTTTAAATTTGATTTTTTGAAGTTTTATATTTTATTTTTATTTTGGTTCTTATAATTATATATTACATTCATGATTCTTAAATATTTTATTATTTATCTTTTCTCTCATAAATATTTCAATTTTTTATATAAATTTGAATTTTACACATAAAATTATATAAAAACTTCTAAATAAGATTTAAAATATTTTTAAAATATAACAATAATATTACAAAAGAAACTGAACAAATGTACTATTTGATCATATATCAGAGTATTATAAAAATTGTTTTATAAAATAATCTGATATTTTATTTATAATTTAATATTTAATTATGTATTTCTATGTACATTTTATATTTTAATGTAATATTTTATTAATTAATATTGTTGTAATATTTTATATATGTGCTATTTATTTGTATTTTTTATGGATTTAAATTAATTATGATAATATAAGGATCATAATACAAAATATAAATATTTTGAAGTTGAGTTTGAAGTTTTACTTTTTGGAGAAAAATACATTTAAACTTCACATATAAAGTTTCGCAAAAAGTCAAAATAGTCTTTTTTGAGATGTTGTTACATGAACTTATGATGTTTAATAAGTTTATAATCTAATTACAGGGTATATTGCTTCTCATATATCCCACCTACGATTTTCTTGTTTCATGATGGTATTGTATTACCTCGCATGCGCTACCAATAGTGTCTCAAGCTCAGTTTACGTTCCCTAAACAATAAGTACCCTCTTCTTGGGAACCAGCGATGATGATTTAAAACGATTTGCTTTCATCCCCGACGTAATTTAAATGTTTTGCACTCCTGATTCTCTCTTCATAGTTGAAGATACGAACTTGTATGTTAGCAGTGCTGCAGTGTTTGTTCTCTCTGTATACGTGACTTTAGAGGGTAATCTTTAGATAAGATCCGCTTCTTTTGGTTATAGATTTTGTTTGATTAATGGTTTCATTCTTGTCCTATTCTTGTAGTTTCACTCTTGAGGTATTTTCATGGAAACTCAAGGTGGTAAGAGGTTCACTTGGTTGATAAAGAGTCTCTCCTCTTGGCTATCTTATATGTATCATTCTAAATCATTTTTATTCACTTTTCCTCTATTGTATTTGTTCATTTAAGTTACATGTGCTTAAATCCTTTTTTTTTCCTGTCGGCTTGTGTCATGTTTCTACTACCAAAAGATACTCGGACGCATCAGAGGAGTCTGAAACTGAAAGCATGGATGTCAGTGGCTTTCAAGTTCTTCCTTCACAGGTTTGAAACTTGTAAATGGTGCAAACTGCTTGTTAGTCTACAATACACATGATCATTTGTTTTGTATTAGTATCCTTTAATAGGGAAAGCTGGAATAGGGGTATGTTGTGGTCTGATGCTATATACATTTGTGCTCCATTCACAGGTAGAATCTGTAAGACAAATCTTTAAAAGACATCCAAACATTACAGCAGAGTTCCGTGCAAAGAACCAACATCTGAGGAACGCATGCATGGATTTCCTGCTCAGCTTAATTGAAACGCTGTGCCAATCACTCGAGGATCTCTCCAATGAAGATCTTGTGGAAGCAGACATTGCACTGACATACTTGAAAGACGCTGGTTTTAAGGTGGATTGGTTGGAGAAGAAGCTGGACACAGTTAAAGACAAGAAGCAGAAAGAGCAGTTCAGTTTGGCTCGTCTACAAAAAATGGAGGATAGTTTACTAGAATTGAAGCAACAATGTTCAGACTTGGATGCCCTAGTGGAGAAGGAAGAGGAAGAGTTGTCGGCCACAAGAACTCCTCTGTCATTTGATGATGTTGTTTGATGACTTGAGTTCTTAGACGAGAACTCGATTGTATCTCTAAGTTTCTTGACGTGAAAGTAAACCACTTTGTGTCTGAAACACTAATCTTAAAGACTTCTTAGGCACTTGGAGTTCTTTAACTAGGTTTTGAAATGAGAATCCTCTTACACATTTTCTCCAATCCTTTGCCTTCTTCATAAACACTGTTAATATGTTGAATTTATATTATATTCCCTTCTTAGTAAGCTCGACAAGAACATATAAAGAATGTTTAAAAGTAGAAGAGTGAGTGGAATAATAGAGTATCAGTTTCTATATTATTCAAATAAAATTTAATCATACATGGTTAATCATGACGTGGTATATGAAACGTTTGCACTTTGTAACATGCACCAATAGCTACTCTTGCTTAGTTCATGTTCCCTAAGTTAAGTAACATGCAGCAATAGGTACTCTTCTCAGTTCACACAAGCAATGAGGAGCACGAGCAATATGATTTCCTTCTCGACATAATAAAAAACGTTTTGCCTTCCTGTTTTTTTTTTCTATTTAAAGCTGAAAACAGAAAGGTAATTTACTGCAGAAGTGTAATCCTTTACGTAAACTAATTTTAGAGTGTTGAACGTAGTTGTAATGCCTGATTCTACAGTTAAATCTTAATTAAACTAAAATTATTATATAGATTTTGTTTGATTGTCTATTTTTAGTTATGTTGTAAGGGTTGATTCTTCTAACGCTCTTGTTGTTTTATTGTGAGGAATGTCTCCAGACCGATGGCAAAGCTAGGTGGGACAAAGCTTACTTGGGTGATAAAGAATTTTTCCTCTTTGAAATCTGAAACTCTTTATTCTGTTCCTAATGAGATAGGCACTACTGGCTACTTCTGGTAAATGTAACACTGAAGTCATAACCCCACTGTTTTGTTCATTTATATTGTAATGATTCATTTATTTTGTGTTTCTATTGGCAGTTGCCTTGGAGCTGTTTGCTGTGGAGTTAAACATGAGGACTTGTCTGTGCATATTTTTTACGGTCCATCTTTGCCTATTGAACAAAAAAGATGTCTTAAGTATCGCTTAACTATTGTGAATCAACTTTCGGAAGAGCTTTCCATAATTACAGGTATTTATTATGTTAGTATAACTGCTATACATTCCACTGAAATTAAATGTGTTAGGTCAGTGTTTTTATTTTTCAGAAAAATACATTATTCAATGTTTATTAACCGTTGAGATGAATGTTGCAGAAGGAATTCAGTTCGTTTATCCGTTGACTATGGAGCATTTTTCTGGATCTGTGTTTTACTTTCCAAATTTCCATGTCAAAGATAGTGCATTCCTAGTAAATGATGAAGTTAAAATTGTTGTTGAAGTTGATGTTCTTGAAGATGTACCAGTGGAAACAGAGATGGCAAACAAATCTCTGGCTTCAACAAGCATTCATGTCAATGAGTTTAAAGTTTTTCCCTCACAAGTAAGAAAGTTACTGATTGTGTATGCTGTTTTGTTACTCTACAAGACTCATGACCATTGTTTTTCTAATAAGTATTATACTTTACTTATTCTGATCACCAAAGAATGTATACTATATCTTATGTGTGTGTTTTCCTCTCCACTCACAGGTAGAATCTGTTAAGCGTATATTTGAAAAGCACCCTGACATTGCAGTTGATTTTCGTGCAAAGAACCAACATGTGAGGAGCGCGTGCATGAGTTCCCTTCTCGGCTTAGTTGAGACGTTGTGCAAATCACTACACGAACTATCCAATGAAGATCTTATCGAAGCAGACATTGCACTGAAACATGTGAAAGAAGCAGGATTTAAGGTTGATTGGTTGGAGAAGAATCTGGAGCAAGTGAAAGCAAAAAAGATGAAACAGCTTTCAGATTTGGCCACGCTCCAAGAAACTGAGGAAAAAGCACTGAATTTGAAGAGAAAGTTTGAAGAGCTTGATGCTCTTGCTGAGGAGCAGAAGAAAACGTTGTCAGCCACCAGAACTTCTCTCTCCTTCGATGATGTTGTTTGATGACTTGTGATGTTGTCTTTGTTTCAGGCATCAGAACTTCTTTCTTAATAAGTGGGAACTCTTTTGGAGTCACAGTATCTTTGTTCTATTGTTTTTCTTCTGTTTGCATCTTGGTTGGTTTGATTGTTAACTTAACATTTATCATCTTGTTTCTCTTCTTCATGCAGCTTCATTTGTTGTCATATGATATCAATGTTTAAGATTTTTGAGTGCATATCAACTTTTGTTCTTCGTGATTCTTAAAGTATTGATTCATATCGTCTGTTTCTCTCCTTACCTCTTTAGGCATTAATCCTTTTTGCTTTCCCTTAAAACCGGTTATGTTTCTTATAATAGCCTCTAGTAAAGTAAATAGTAAAACTCAGAATGTACAAATTGTAATAAAGCACTTGAAAATATGTAAATTTTGTTTTGTAAAAAAGTAACCAGCCCGTATTCATATCCCAAAGAATAAGAGCAAGGCAATCTTCTGCAAACACTAATACTAGTTTTAATACAACAAGTTTCCATCCAATGTAATCATATTATGATATATTTTGATTTGTTATGGATTTTTTCAATAACATTATAACTGTAAAGAGGAAAAGAAAAATATAACCAGCCCCGATTCATATCCCATAGAGCAAGAGTATGCCAATCTTTATTCGTTGTTTATGGGTTTGGCCATAAAAATACAACATCAAAGTTCTATATGTGAATATTGCCTCTAAGAAGAGAATAAGGATCTTATTCATCTGTTGGCATCTTCAGAACCATAGCCTCACCATCTGCATAACACACGAATACAAGAAATTCGTTCACATTCTCAATATTTTACCATACTTAACTAATCCTTGTTTTATAATTTAATCATATGAATCTACAACAATTATGCATTGTTAAAGGAATGAACAAAAATGGTTTGTGTTTTTATGATATTTACTTACCTAGTGGCGTGTATTCCGGCAAACTTACGTACTTGGGACATGATTTTTTCGACGTCAAGTCTTTTGAACCAACACAGTCCCTGGGCTGTTAGTGATAAAACATTTTAAAGGAATACTGTCATGAACTGATGCAATTCTCATAGCCTAGCAAATTGTTTGAACTTTTAAACAATGCCAGTGATCAGATAGCTCAATGAAAATTGTCATTTTAATTAAGGAAATCAATACAGACCTTGAAATCTTTGTAGAAGCATATACGTAGTTCATCGATGGCATCTTTTTTGCATACTACTTCAGGGGTGATGTGAAATGCATTCTGAATAGCTGTGACAATACCTCCCAGAGGATACTTCTCGCTGTTGGAAGCAACATAGCCAGCTTTATAAAGGACATCCTATCCAATATAAATCCAGATGTTAAAAAAATAAATTAAGAACTCTTCTAGGAGAGAAAATGTACAAAAATGCCCATCCCAAATTGATAAACTGATAGATAAGAGGAAAAATATAACATGCATATCATTTGCATGGTAAACCAAAACTACCAACATTCATTTACATGATATGGAAATTGACATGCTGAAATTATCTGGTTGATCAATCTAGTTAGAGAACATTCAAACAGTAAATGAAACATGCAAATCTTTTGTTATGCCCAATCTTCTTGTTAAACTAATTCACTAGTAACCATATAAACTTAAGTCTATGAAGACTTACCGTGACATTATGCTTAAAGTAGATATTAAGCGTGGTAATGAAGTAACTATACTCATCACGAATAACAGGAGAAGAGCAAGTCCCATGTTTCTCTGAAAAAAAGTTTCATCAAAACGATGTTAAAGAGAAGAACCCATTTTTATTATATTAGCATAAACTCAAACCAGGGGAAATATAGTCGAAGCATAATCAAACTCTTATATGAAGGAAATATAATTACCCCACTGCCATCATGTATTGCAAAGAGATACATGAAACCCAACAAATGAAACTGAGTTAGTTTTGGTCATGGGATATTCATACACCTATATCGAGAGAAAGTTATAAAATATATAAATCACCTCATGGCCCCAAAATGATCCTTTTCCACCATGGCAAGATGATGGAGAACCACAGCTGAGACTAGGCCAGTACTTTTCTAGGCCATCCATCAACGTTGAGATCTGCAAATTTTTGTCTCCTATGAGAATATACCAAAATTAAGGAAACTCCAGCAATGACCACATAAACAATTTTTTTACCTCCTTCTCATTGAAGTCGGATCGATAGCAACATGAAGGCCAGGAACCGTCGTTATAGTCCGGCCATAGTCCATCTACGAGATTAGTATTAGAGATATGACTATACTAAATTATTGTTGTAACAAGAGAGAAAGTAGCACTTTTCAGCAAATCCCTGTAAAAAATTCTCTAGAAGAGAGCTGTGCGAATTGAAAAAACTCACAACTAAATCAAAATGGTTTTGATGCCAGAGAGTGAGGAACACATGTACTCATATACAGAAAAAAATACTCCACAGACCCATTCACTAACTATAATAAATCCAGGGTATGCAATATCTTCTAGCATTAACTCCTATATACATACTCCCTCCGTTTCATATTACTTGTTGTTTTAGGTTTATGCACACATATTAAAAAAACATATAATTTTATATATTTCCAAAATAAAAACACAATTACCTATATATCTAACCATATTTCAACTAATAGAAAAATAAAATGGAGAATCTTATTAATGAACTTATTTTGAAACGAAAATTTTTCCATATGACAAAGTAATATGAAACGGAGGAAGTAACAATTATCATAAAAATAGGAAGTTTCTTACTTTCAAATGTCTTTTAAAACAGTCAAAGTAACAACTCTAAATATCACCAGAATATCAAAACTCAGAAAAAGAAAAAAATACACAAAACATTCTGAAATAAAATTCAAAGAGAAGAACTTACGGATGGTGAATTGAGTTGGAGTGTTCGAGCTGTCAACAACAACAAAAACACATAAGATTAATCAAGAGCAAACTAAAAAAGGCCAATCAGTGAATCAATATATCATATCCTTAGCTACGCAACAAGACAAACAAAATCTGGGTTTTGAATCGAGAGAACAAAATAGATAATTCATATATAAACGTACCCTCTGCAGCAAGCGTTTTTGGAGCAGCAATGGCGAGTTCCACGGCAGTATGTTCCAGGCCATTGGAGAGAGAGAGCGAAATAGTCAAACTCTCTCTGTGTGCGATTGAGTTCGACGACGACGTTGTCTTCGGCAAGTCTTTCAGTCTCCGGTAGATAAGCTGAGACGGAAAGAACAGTAATCAAAAGGACTTGGAGGAGGAGAAGGAGAAGAGATCTACGAGACGCCATTGACTCTTTTTGGATTCGAATTCAATCTGGAAACCCGACTCAGATCGGAGCCTTTTTATTTATATGTGGGACCAAAACAATGGCATTATAGTCTTTCTGCTAGAGAGATCAACGAATATTCTATATACCTTTATCCAAAACCAATTATTGTTTTGATAATTCAAAAAACAAATTAGCTATTTTTAAAAGATAAATTACCTGTATAAATCATACAGAGTTTTCTTTTCTTTTTTTCAACAAAAACTAAAATAATTCTAAGAAGATTTCAATCCCAATAACCAACTCAATGGAACTGTATCAATGATTTCAATCCTAATAACCAACTCAATGGAACTTTATCAATATATACCAAATCAGAAAGTTGATTCCAAACATTATATTATATGCAAGTTTATCAGCCATTGCATTTTTCGTATCATCAAGTTTAGAAATAACTATTACATCATTGAAATTCCTCCATATAAATAGTAAAAGCCGATCATTTTGTCAATGTAGATATTAATTTCACCAATTAAAAACAATTTGTTGCAAATACCATGTTCATGATATATAAGGTTTTTATGCATTTTATTGCCGAAATCAGAATTTCACATTATGTACGTAAAAGGAATAGATTCATTCATATATTCATGGTACCCATCATATTTTCGTTTGAGCCTTCCTTACTACAAGACCTATAAGACCCTGACCCATATGTTAGTCCGAACCAATCACACACAACTTGAGCCGGTGGTCGATCAAAGTCTACTCAATTCATTTTTAAGTTCTTATCTTGTTTAATTGTAATACTCAAGTGAAGTTCTAGATCAGGTATTTTCTAATTACTCAATTAATATGTGGAACCAAAGAAAACCATATGACCGTATTGTATAACTCAGAAATGATTCTAGACATTATATTTTAAATGTAGTTTATCAATCTTATCTAAATGACTCGAACACCACTCATTCACATCGGCTGCTTATTTTGCATCATCACATACTATCTTTGCAACCTGCCATAGTAAATGAGACATAAACAAACTCTACAATTGTTTAGTGAAGTGAATCATTTTATCTACACGGTTAGTCCCAAAAACCTAATTCTAATATGCATATGATTCCAAATTTTTTAAGGGATGACAACCTCATATCAAAATATTGGGTTCCTTGATCGATGTTCGAGTAGAGCAAGGAGACGTTGCCGAAAAAATTGAGTTTTAAATTTGTTTGGTGATTTTGTTTCAAAACAATCATAATTTGATTCTCAAACTTTTTTATTTTAAGTTTTAACCGCTTTTAATCAAATATATATGGATGGGTCGGGTTTAAGATCAAATAACTAATTGCTAGTTCTCCAGCAAAAACGGAATGTGTTGGTTTTTGATAATGAGTTCAAACTTAATTCAATTACTGGTTTGTTTAGGTAATTCCATTAAAAAGTGATGGAAAAAACTGTCTTTCAACTATTAATTAAAATATATATTTTTAAAAAATATACTATATTAAAAATTTAATGAATAATGTTTTAAAGCTTTGAATGGTAATAGATTTCACCGCACCTAAATTAGTTGTAACAAAAATCTATCTATATATATATATATATATTTTTTTTTTGTTGTTGTTATTATGACTATCATAATTGTTCTGCATGGGTTTTACTTCTCATTTTTACTTTATTTACTGTATAGGTAAATAATTATTTCTTACAATTATTAAAAAATGTATAATGTATATATAAAAGAAAATGTTGGCTCAAAGAGGATAAGATAACATCCAATGAGAATGAGATAAGTAAAACACATGTATCTCTAAGAGCCACAAAATCTCACGAACCAGATCCTCTATCATGCCACATCAACATATGCAATCTTAAGTCTCCCAGCTTTGCTTATTTCTTCATCACATACTAAAGTCGTTTTGACTCTGTTTCACAAAAGCAATGGCAGCAAGTGCATCTCCAATGGCGAGCCAGCTAAGGAGCAGCTTATCCTCCCCTTTATTTGCTAGGCGTCTAGCCGTCCCTAAGGGGATCTCTGGCCCTTCTTTCGGCGTTTTTCCGACCAAGAGAATCTCTTCCTTCACCGTCCGAGCTGCTCAGACCGACAAGGTACTTATCTTAAAATTAACAATCCGACAAGATGCAGATCAGATTATGTTCCAAATAAACATATTACTCATGCACATTTCAATACCAATTATCAATCATGTGGTATTTTATCTTAAAAAATTTAGGAGAAGAAACATTTTATTCATATCTAGATGATTTGTTAGGCATGATTATTGGTGTTTCTTAGAATGGAGTTATTAACGTAATATAAAAATCGTATCTTAACTTTCGGTTTTTCTATCACAATTTTCTTATAACTCTGTATAACCTTGTCTACGGTATTTATATGACAAGAGAATGATAAGTTGCTGTCTTGATATATGCAAAGAAAAGTAGTTATATGCTCCATATATGTAGAGATATATTGATCAAAAAACTTTAAAATGCAAATAATCTGACAAGTACAATTTTGGCAGCCAACATTTCAAGTGATCCAACCAATCAACGGCGATCCATTCATCGGAAGTTTGGAGACTCCAGTAACGTCAAGCCCATTGATTGCATGGTATCTTTCCAACCTCCCGGCTTACCGCACCGCCGTCAACCCTCTCCTCCGTGGTGTCGAAGTGGGCTTGGCCCATGGTTTCCTCTTAGTGGGCCCATTCGTCAAAGCTGGCCCATTAAGAAACACTGCTTACGCTGGTTCAGCCGGCTCCTTAGCCGCCGCTGGGCTTGTGGTCATCCTCAGCATGTGCCTCACTATCTACGGAATCTCTTCGTTCAAGGAAGGAGAGCCTTCGATTGCTCCGAGTTTGACGTTGACTGGGAGGAAGAAGCAGCCTGATCAGCTTCAGACAGCTGAGGGATGGGCGAAATTCACGGGAGGGTTCTTCTTCGGAGGGATCTCTGGTGTGACTTGGGCTTACTTTCTCCTCTACGTTCTTGACCTTCCTTATTACGTCAAATGAATGTAGTTTGAAATATGAGATTTCACCAGTATTCTACCTGCAGATACTCTCTTGCACCATTGTTTCTTTTTACTTATGTGGGATCGTTAATGTATAATACTATGGATCTTCTCTTAACTATTTCTTCGTCTTTATTCACAAGAAAATAAGTGAAAAACAAATTTATTAACAATAAAGAAATACTTTAGAATATACTTAAAAAAATTTTTGTCATAAAATAGTATACAAAGAGAAAATGATCAAAATATTCTACTAAAAAGGTCAATATATATTAATATCCTTATGATTAACTAATCTAGATTTAAGGTTAAAGATCGAGTTTTGGAGTTATGGTTTCAAATTTTTCAAAATAAAAATAAAATATTAAATTTTTCAAAATAAAAAAACTATTTTATAATTTTATTCCTTGAAAATTATTTTTGTGACAAAAACTTTAAAAGTTCTATTTGAGAAAATTGATCTTAACAATAAACTATAAAATAATTATCTACATGTTGGGCAATTTTTTAAATTGGGTCATATAACAAAAAAATTTAAAATAAACGTAGTAAAATAAAATCATACAAATATTTTTTTGACATTTGTAGATATAAAAATGATTAATTTAGATTTATTTTTTTTAAAAAAAATTATCACAAAAATAGCTTTTAAAGAAAAAATGACTAAAATAGCCTTTTTGTTTTGAAAATTTTAATATTTATTTTTAATTTTTTGAAATTTGGAACTATAACCCCAAAACCTCACATTTAAAATCTAAACTATAATTCTAGAATAGTTAACCTGAATGCTACTCTAAATGTATATTTACCTATTTAATGGAATATTTTGGTTTTTTTCTTCTTTGTAGTTATTTTTGTGATAAAAAAAATTATGGTTATTTTAGGGTATTTATCTCTTTTTTTTAAAATGATGAAGCTAAATTTTTTAAAACTAATATTTTTCTGTCAACTTTTTTAAAAATAATATAAATCAACCAGATTTTCACTTTAATCTTTTTAGAAAAAAAAAAAGTTATATTCGTAAGAGACGGAAAAGAAAATATTGGTGTCTCCGTCACGGCGAAACTGGGAAAAGACAGTCAACCACATAAAGCCTATCTCACCTTCTGTGTTATACCACGAAGCAACGGTTTAAATTAAACCAACCCTTCACTCTCTCTCTCTCTCACATATCAGAAAAAGATAAAATGGCCGTTCATATTCATAACCCTAACTTTTTGCACACTCATCAGCTCCGATCATCTCTTACATCGGCCTCTGCATCACCTGCTTCATACCACTTCACCAGATTATCTCCTGCAAGATTCATCTGCAAGTCCAATAACAAAGATGTAAGCTCGTCGTAATCGAAACAGCTTTTACTGAAAAAAGAAAAAACAAACATTGAGCACTAATATTAACTCGTTTTTTTTAACAGGACTATCTTATTGATGCTCCTGTGTCTGCTGGAGATGGATTCTCTTTCAGTGGAGGTTTTACCATTCTTTTAATCTTTTTTCTTCTTCTTGGTTTGGTTTTAGTAGGAAAAGAAGAAATAATAATTCTGGTTTTCTTCATGGCTGGCAGGGAAGTATTCGGATCAACCGAGTCCATCAGATGAATGGTTAAAGCAAGGCAAATGGGTAGGAAAAAAGGTTTCCTTTTAAACTTTAATATTTTTTCAACACATAGTTCTGATTGCAATTGTCAATCATCACAGGTTAAAGCTCACAGAGTTGGTGGATCTGGTGCAGAAGCCAAAGATCCCATTTTCGGACTAACTATGGGATCTAGCTCTCAAGCTTCAAAAGATGTTTTCAGGTAGGATTCCAAACAAACTTCTCATCTCTTTTTTTTTTGTTTATTTTGGATAAGTTAGAGTGTTTGGCGGACGAGGACCAACCAGACAAACCTGGTTGCTCGCAATTGAAATTAAATATCTATTTAGTTTGACCACATAAACGGGTTAATCGTTTCAAACCGGAGCACCTTTCCAAGTCCGCTGTACCACTCGACTATGCTTGTGTGGTTCTCATCTCTTATCTTACAGTAGGACTTATGATTTTTGTTTCCATAGGTGGTTTTGTGTAGAATCTGGTAAGGTAGAGAGTCATCCTGTTATACTCATCCATGGATTCCCATCCCAGGTAGTCACTTGAAACACATCCCATCTTGTTTAAGTTTCAGATTTTTTTTTTTGAGCATGTTTTTTCTTTTGTGACACTAGGCTTACTCTTACCGGAAAGCTCTTCCGGTCATTTCAAAGAACTACCGTGCCATTGCTTTCGATTGGCTAGGATTTGGATTTTCTGACAAGCCTCAGGCTGGATATGGATTCAACTATACATTAGACGGTAACATGCTGTCTTAAACTTCCCCGGTTGTTGTGAACAGATCACTTTTTGCTTGATAAAGTTTCAAGATGCGGCTTTGCAGAGTATGTTTCGTCGCTTGAATCATTCATTGATGAAGTTACTACTACTACTCAGGTCTCACTGGTTGTGCAGGTAAGTATCCTCCTCACTTAACTAATGTAGCAAATATTTCAGATATGTTCAGTGTTAACTTGTGTTTTTTTTTTAAATCAGGGATACTTCTCAAGTGCGGCGGTAAAATACGCAAGAAACAGACCAGAGAAGATCAAGAATCTCATACTCTTGAATCCTCCTGTAAGGAAGGGATTGAAACGTTACCATTTTCTTCTCTTCTCTTCTTCTTTCAAAACTAACGTTAGAGCCTGTTGTATTTGTTGGGGGTTGCAGCTCACTCCCGAACATGCTAAACTTCCATCAACCTTGTCTGTATTCAGCAACTTTTTGCTCGGGGAGATTTTCTCTCAGGTTGGTTGGTTTTCCATCAAAGTTGCTTCTTACTACTGTTTGCTGCTGGTATGAAAATAAAAATCCCTTGCCTTATATTTTTTTTTAAAAAACACAATAGGATCCTCTAAGAGCAAGTGACAAGCCATTGACGAGCTGTGGTCCTTACAAAATGAAAGAAGATGATGCAATGGTTTACCGAAGACCTTATCTTACCTCAGGTTCTTCTGGTTTTGCACTTAACGCCATCAGTAGGGCCATGAAGAAGGAGCTTAAGGTTGGTTCCTTACCAATAAAAGTTCAAAAGGTTTGATGATATATATATATCTAGAGGAAGATTTTCATTCCCTGACAGGGCTATACAGAAGAAATGAGGAACTCGCTGATGGATAAAAACTGGAAAATCCCAACCACTGTGTGCTGGGGACAGCGAGACAAGTGGCTGAGCTATCAAGGTGTTGAAGAGTTCTGCAAGAGTTCGGGACATAATCTCGTTGAACTTCCAATGGTACATACAGACTATTATTCCCTTGTTGTACCCACATGAGACATCAAAGCTAACTCTGATCTTACTAGGCTGGTCATCATGTACAAGAGGATTGCGGAGAAGAGATTGGGGCACTAATCTCAAGAATCATAAGCAAAGCTGCTCTTATCTAATCTCAAGAGTCATGATCCATGTAAACAAAAACTCAAAAGTTTTATTTCACAACCTTGTGTATTTCCGCAGTGGTACATATATAAGTGTCATTAGTAAGATTTTTGTGCTAAACTTTGAGGCTTTCTATAAATGGAGAGATAAAAGAATCACCAAAAATCTCCAGTGTTATGTATACCTCTTCCATTAATTTGGTTAACAGAAAGATCTTTAAGCTGTCATCTCTTCTTCGTGTCTTTTGGTTTTCTATGAATTGTTTGTTGTATAATAATTTGGTCCAAAATCCTCTATGCTTGGAATCGGTCTATCCAGCACTCATCGTTCTTGACAGCATTTCTCCATCTGTGTTTAAAAGTCTCCAGTTCTGCGTAAGTCTGCTTCCGAACCTAAGTAATGACAGAGAGAGATTTTAGCCAGCCATACAAAACAGTCTATGGAGGACATTAAGAAGAAGAGACTGATGATGATATCATATTATCAAATACCGGACTGGTTACAAGTTTACCTCAGATCTAGCAGATGACGTTTGAGAAGTTGATGATGGTTTCTGCATGACAACAGTTATTATTAGACTATATCTACTGAGAGAGAGAGCAATTACAAGAAGAAGATGAATTGCATTGCACACATATCTGTCTGAACTATCCTCAGTCTTGGTAATACATGGAGTTGAAACTATTGTTACTTTCCAAATAAAAATATAATTAAAGGATTGGCAAGAGAAGCAGCAGTATTTTTTTTTTTTTTTTTTTTTTTTTTTTTTTTTGGACAAGAGAAGCAGCAGTATCAAACCTTATTTTCAGCCGAACCTCCACCTAATGTAGGAAGACCAAGATGAAGTATATACTCGGAATCAACAATGCCGATGTTTTTAGTTCGATCACCCTATTCACAACGCAACAACACACTACAACTCTCAGAAAAAAAAACGATGTATTGGACATGGCTTAGTCATAAACTATTACCTGTGCGCAATACCCAAGCTGAAAGTCTATACCCCATCCATGGTTTAAGTCATTCTGTAAAAGAATAAAATCAGCAATAAAACAGTTCAAGTATACCCCTATGGTAAAATGGTCTTCACAGTCGGTAGTACCTGAATCATATTCCATGCACACCTCCAGGCTGCTTTGGAGAACACAGGAGCCATCATTTCAACAAATCTGTATGTAGAGAGTTTTCTTAATGAGTTTAAATTATCTTTTCACTGAAGGAGACAAGATATAGTCAGTGGTGTTCTTACCCCGTGCAAGGAGGTCCAGTGCTATTCTCGTTGCACCTAGACTTACCAATGACTTTGTATGTTCTCCTGGTACACACATAAAAGACAGATATTGCAATAATATAAGTACATACTTAGATAGAAAAAATATTGGAACATTAGAGAAATATACCTACCTATGTACTCTCAATTTTCTGTCTCGTGAAGTAAGTTGGTGATGCACTTCAGACAAATTAGGATCAAGAGCTGGTTGTGATATTTCAAGCCCTTCTTCTCTAATTATTGAAACATACCTGAATAATAATAATTAACATAATACTTCAGTTTCCATAATGTTTACTAAATTACATACAAATGTCTGACAATTTTTACCGTTTAGCATCAAAATGGTCAACACCGAGATCTTCATCCCATAGAAATATGTAATAATATGCTGAAACAATATCCGGGTGTAGGAAACGCTTTGCAAACCACCTAACACGAATAATAATTTTTTATAAAAAAAACTGTACATCTAAATGCTATTATTATGTCAGTTTCTTTCAAGAGTCGGAAGAAAAGACAGTTACCACTTGGTTTGGTTTACAACAGAAACATGAATAGCAGTTTCACTCCACTCAAACTCCTTCCATTCATCGACGGTGCCATCATAATGAAACAGCATCACAACAAACTCACTTGATGAGAACTGCCACACAAGAGAAGGTGGATAATATATCACATCAAAACTTGTTTCATAGCCAAGAAGAAGCAATGTATGTCTGTGGTTGTTTACCTTCTTGACAATCTTGTTGACACTTTCCTTTTGTTTTATTCCAACTGCCATAGCCAATAAGTTCTGTTTTGGGTTCTGAGGCAACAAATAAAAAAAACATACAGATAATAATGTAAGTGGTAAGAAATGTCTAAAAGAGAAACTAGCTGGTAAACAAACACCTTATTGCGCTTTGCGCCCCATAACGGTCGCATTTCCAAGTCAGATGTACTTGCAACAATGCCTCTTGGTAGCGTCTCGCTTCCAAGAGGCCTCAGTTGTATCTAATTTAACAAAGTTAAGAGTCATCAATATTCAGACAGGGGCAAGGAACTTGTGTTTATGTGCATGAAAAAACTAGAGTAGCAACTGAACCAAACCTTGCACATTTTCAGTTTTCCAAGATTTAGTCTAATTATCGAACTCCATTCACTGCCCTGTCAATGAATTAATATTCAAGATTTAAGATATGCTTAAAAATATGAAGTATGAGGTTACAACAGAAGAAGAAAGTTATTACTTGTTTATAGTCAACTGTAATAAACGCATTCCCAATAAGGAAAACTACGGCTAGCAAGAAGACGAATGTGAACAAGCGACGAAGAGACGACGACGAGCTCTTTCTTTTCTGGTTCATATTTAGTGATGATACCTGAAAAAAGCAACAAAACAGAGAAGATCAACAACACACTAAACTCACAAATGACAAATATTGAATGATCTCATTTTATCAACAATGCCACAATGTCAAGATCCTGCATCTATACACATACTTCACTGTCTGACCATTGAAGAGCTGCGGAAGAGAGAACTAGATCAAATAACCACAAACCCACTAAAGCAAAAACACTAACTACCCTAAAGAAAGACTTGAAGCCCAGATGTTGGCCGAAAACTTCAATTGGATCAAGCTAGATGAAATTACACAACTTTTTTTTTTTTTTTTTTTTTTTTGCAAATCCCTTGAAGCCCAGAAGAAGTCGAAATGGCAAGACGTGAACAAGAAAAGAAAGCACCAACTTCTACAGAAGAAGCAAAAGAAAGAAGAAAGAAGAAAAAAGAAAAGCTTACGGAGCTCAAAGTGTTGGGTTTCTTGTTCATACTTCAACAACAGTGGTCGCCCATTAGAGAAGACGAGGAATCCGCCTATAGCTCTTTCTTTAATTAAATCAAATCCAATAAATAAATGTGATGAGTCAATAGTGTTACAATACCCTCTTTTTCTTTTTCTGTTGAAAAGACACTAAAATTAATTGCGATCCGTCAAGTTTGGTTATGTATTGTTTCAGTAAAGTACCACTTTAATTCCTTAAAGTCAGCTTCGTATAAAAAAAAGGAAGGAATGGAAGCAATCACACTACACTGTAAAAAGATGGTCAATAAGTCAAAACCTTTTAAACAAAAAAAAGAAGTGATAGTTTATCTACATTTGAATGGCGCACAACTTGCAATTGCAAAAATTGAAGCATGCGTGTAGGCGCATCATCGCCGAAAATCACTGACCATTGATATTTATTGGAGCACGTGTTTTGCTATGCATTCCTCTATGTAAAGCACACTTGCAATGTTCATGTGACTAGTGATTTTGTTTTCCCTACCCAAAAATTCCATCCTTCTTCTTTACAAAAATAGTTTTCGAAGAAAATAACCAAAATAATTTTTTTTTAGAAGCTAAATTTTTTATTTATATGCATTTATATATTTAGGATTAATTAATTTAGACTTTAGGGTTTAGAGTTAAGGGGTGAATTTGAAGATATAATTTTAAATTTCAAAAAAAATAAAAAATAAAATAAAATTTCAAAAAAAAATACTATTTTTGTCATTTTATTTTTTTAAGGCTATTTTATGATAAAAACTTAAAAATAATTATTTAAGAGAATTGTTCTTTAAAAATTACTCTTTTTATTTAATTAAAATTACTAAGGAAATAGAAGTCGTAGGTTACCATGAAACTATCAAACACAAAACATGCAACAGGTAATCGAAGAGAGAGGAGGTCCATCGTATATGAGAAGATAAGAGGAAGTAAAGCTTCCTTTTTCCGATGAACAACAGACGAGCCAACATATGGACATTTGCGACTTCTCTGAATTCGGGTGTCCAAGCCGTTCTGTAGATCCATTATCATTCGTTGTAAGATAAGTTTATTGTCGGAGGAATCCCACCGAATACAAAGGAGAACTGACAACCGAAAACCTAACCGTCGCAAAAATCATCTCGCATCGCCACCATCACACAAGTCTAAGGAACCACATACAGTTTTGCTGTTTATCTACTAGAGTCTTACATTATAAAACAAGTTATGATTTTCAGTTTACAGAAAAATACATTGGAAGGAGAATGCATTTTTTGATTCTTGTTACTCTTTTTTTTTTTTTCCAAAATGTCTTTGGTTTGAAGAAGAGATTATTAAGATCAAACCAAAGTGGTAGAAGTCATATTTTATTTGTTTTTATCTAATTACAATTTTTGTGTGTTTTATCTCTTTTCTACAACAAATAAATTTTTATTTTTAAATTACAACCAATTTGCTATCCCCAACATATTTAGTTTACTTTTATTTCAAATTTTATATATTAATACATAGAGTTAAAATATAATATTTTTCCTTTTTATTCGACATCTATACGTATGTATTTTATTTTTATAATTAAAAATGTATCAACATATTAATATGAATAACATATTGTGGATAACATGATGTGGATGGATAAATTGTGGATTGTGGATAAAAATAAGTGGATATGTGAATTTTGTACATAAATTTTTGATATGTTTTGTATCAATTTAATAAAACTTATATCTTTACTTTACACTTTGCAATATTAAATAAGATGAACAAATGGTCAACAAAATTCTGTAAACAAGAAATAGTATACATGATTTTGTGGATGATATATAAAGAAAGTTGGTGCAATACAAAGTTGATATATGTCAATATTGAATGGTGGACACTATATTATAAATAGGTACATATATGTAGTAGATAAATTAAAGCAGTTTAGGAAGCCATAAAACAGTCAATAGTAGATATATGGACTGAAAAATGTCAAGAAAAAGTTGTGGACATGTTCTTGTGGACACTTTTGTTTAGACACATTATAATGGTGTCCTCTAATTGGCTCTACACATAAATTCATGTTCAAATATATCTTACAATTATCTTTTAAAAGTACTGGTATTTTGTTCATGATACTTTGTACTTAGATATAGTAGACAAGATAAATAAGTATTGGAAACCATTAAAACAATCAATAGAAGATGTATGGACTGAAAAAACTTAGACAAGAAAAATTTATGGACATGTTCTTGTGAACGGTTTCGTGCAAAAAAAAAAGTTAATGGTGTTTTTTTAATTGGTTATTCACAGAATTCATGTAGAAATATATCTTCTTTTAAAGTTGTTCATGATACTTTGTACATTAAACTTAGAAAGAAACAAAACAAGTATATGTTTAGGTGGACAAGACATGTTCATAGAGAAAAGTTCTTGTGGATGGATGTTTTTGGACAAAATCATATGGACATGATGTTGTAGACAACTTTGGGTGGATAGATTTTTATGGATGGGTCTATGTTGACATGTTCTTATGAACTCACATCTACAACTCATATCAATCATTTTGCCAATTAACATAAGTGGATTTATTTTACCTTTGCGTTAATATTCTCAGCATTTAAGCATTATGTGAAAGCAATATGCCATAAGAACAAACGACCATGGAACTATGCTTCATCTTTGGATCATCACTGATCAGAATCATCCGAGAGATGTTAGGGACGTTTAAGAGGGGCTGGAGATGGTTGGACTCAGTGGAGAAGATCCATTTGAATCCTATAAATCCTCATCACAACATGTGTAGCGACAGCGAAACAAACAATGATGGATTTATTTCTTTTTGTTCTAATAGGGTTGATAATTTATAAATTGAAAAGAATAGAAACAAATCAATAAGTGAAATCAAAATGTCAAGTATCTCAGGTCGTCAGAGATCTTTCATGAGCAACTGAAGAATCATAGGTAGGGGCAATCATGCCAGTTTAATTGTGTTGATGTAGTTATGGATATGGCAAATAATTTTGGTAAACTCATCAAATTTGGGTTTTATAGTTGTTGTTTTAAATGTCCTAGGTCACAAAAGATGAGTTGAGAAGTTTCACTATGCTTTTGCTGAAAAAACAGTAATGGAGGATGAAACTTTTGAGTTTGAAACAAACAAACAACATAAGTAGTAGAGTAATGATTTAGAAAAATACCACACATACTTTTTATCTCAAACTATTAATATTAGTTAGTTAAGTGAAAGTCATCTTTAGTTATTTCGTTTGATAAAATTGTTCACTAGACTCAAAGAGTGCCTATCATTGATTGTTCTTTTAATGATTACAGTACCAACGAAATTACTAACCAATATTCTGGAAAATATTAATTTCCAAAATTTATTTAGTCGTCCAATTGCGACATGCAACCATCTTTGATCTAAGAGGATTAGTGGGAGAGTAACTTTAAAAAAGCTTGAAATTTTTAATTTTTTTATTATTATTGGTTTAGTGATTCTCAAATTTTTAATCAATTTTGATATTGGTGTGATGATTTTAATTCTCTTTAAATCCTTAATTATTGATGTAATGATTTTGTAATTCATTTTAAAATATTTTGTTATTTAAAAATTGGAGTATTTCTAGAACTTACAATTTTATTAAACTATGGTGTTATTGAAACAACTATTCTTTACATTTTAATTTACCAATCATTACTTTCAAAATATTAGATTCTTAGATAGTATTCTCAAAGTTTGGATGATAAAATTATAATTAAAAAGAATATTTATCAAATAAATATCTTACAATATTAAGTATTTTTGTATCATTAATAAAAACATAGATCTATTTTTCCAAAAATAATTATATTACTCGATTCGGTCAAGATCTTTTAAATAAAATTAGTTATATGATGATACATCTAAAATATATAACACTAATCATAAAAAATAAATATTAATATATAAAAACGTAATAATTAATACTCGTACATGTGTGTAAATCAAGCTCTAATGAAGTTTTATTTTTGATGTCTCATGTGTTAGGATGGGAACATAACATGTTCCCAAAGATGTTATGTTTTCTAATATTTTTACAGTTAACATATAATATTTATGTTTTCTAATGTTTTTATAATTAACCAATGAATTAAATGAATGCAATTAGGTGATTAATCAATGAATTAAAATTTACCTAATAACTAAAATTAAAAATTGTAAAATAAATAAATGGGCCTGATTTTAATTAGGTATATATTATTTTATTATTGATATAAAAATAGCAAAGCTTGTAAATATCAAAAGCGAACAAGTTAATTTTAAAAGAGATTCTGATTTAATAGTATAAATAATAAATTAATGAGTAGTTTAAAAATTAAAGTTATAGTGATAAGAACTGGATCTGTTAATTTGTTGGGCTTTAATGAAATATAGATAATTGACAACAACAAAAAAAAAATTGTTTTATGGCAAAATGGTAATTGTCTTGAGTATATTTATTATAAGTTGTGGGTGTGATGTGTTTTGTTTGGCAGTACCAAACAAACACACCACATTTCAGAGCATAGGGCTCAATAACTGGAGATCTTGGATTTTGATTTCAAATTACAGGTAAAACTTTTGGGGTTTTTTTTCTCTGCCTGATTGTAGTTTTGTAATAGCCGTTTGAATTCATATAAATCATTGTATTTTTTTCTCTTAATCAAATTTTGAGAAACCACACAATGAATCTCTGTAGGTTAGATCTCGAGTAGAGGAACCGACGCAAATCCCGCTTCTTCTCCGCCATTGTTGTACCTTGAAATCAAAAACCCATTCTCTCCTTTCTTCCCCTACTCGTTGAAAGAGGATGATTCCGTCGTTTAATCCGTCTCCTACACTAATCCCAAAGCCCGAGCCAGTCACTGATGACTCCAACCCACAGGCTCCGATTCCATCTTCCTCCAACTTCACCGCTAACTTGACCGCAGAGTACAACAATATCGCCGAGACTGTTCGCTCAGCGTTCGCGGAACGCCTCATGAGGCACGATGACGTCACGGTACTAGAATCACTCGATTCGTTAACCGGCGCAATCGTACCGGTTAAGGGAGAAGAAGAAGGAGAGCCAATGCAGGTTAGTTACACACTCAACGACCACCCTCCACCGTCCCTCGCGACGCGAAGGCCGAAGCCGCAGGAACGCTCGTCGGAGCTTGTGAGGATCACTGACGTTGGACCTGATGGAGAGAGACAGTTCCGAGAAGTTGTGAGGAAGACGAGGATGGTTTACGATTCCCTTAGGATCTTCTTGATAACGGAAGAAAAAGGGTTTCCGATTGATAGAAGGAGAGGTAGAGCTGATAGTAAAGCTGCTTCAATGATGAAAGATCGTTTACTATGGCTTAACCGCGACAAACGCATCGTGGGTTCGATCCCCGGAGTGCAAGTTGGTGATATTTTCTTTTTCAGGCTTGAACTGTGCGTTATGGGTTTACATGGACAGACGCAAGCTGGGATTGATTATCTCATAGGGAGCCGTAGCTCTAACGGAGAGCCGATTGCTACTAGTGTGATTGTTTCAGGTGGGTATGAGGATGATGATGATCAAGGAGATGTGATTATCTACACAGGACATGGTGGGCAAGACAAGCTCGGTAGGCAAGCTGAGCATCAGAAGCTGGAAGGTGGGAATCTCGCTATGGAGAGGAGTATGTATTATGGGATTGAAGTGAGAGTCATTAGAGGGTTTAAGTACGAGAACTCGGTTTCTAGCAAAGTTTATGTCTATGATGGGCTGTTTAGGATTGTTGACTCGTGGTTCGATGTTGGCAAGTCGGGTTTTGGTGTGTTTAAGTTTAGGCTGGAGAGAATAGGAGGGCAGGTTGAGATGGGTAGCTCGGTTTTGAAGCTTGCTAAGACTCTTAAAACAAACCCTTTGTCTGTGAAACCAAGCGGTTACATCAGCTTTGATATATCTAACAGGAAGGAGAATGCTCCTGTGTTTTTGTTTAACGACATTGACGAAGATCAAGAGCCTTTGTATTACGAGTATCTCACCAGAACTTCGTTTCCGCGTGGCATATTGTTTCAACAGAGTGATAATACTACAAGTGGATGTAACTGTATCTCCGGATGTAGCAGTGGCTGCCATTGTGAAATGAAAAACGGAGGTGAGTTTGCTTATGATTACAACGGGAATTTGATAAGACTCAGACCGTTGATACACGAGTGTGGACCGGCATGTAACTGCCCTCCAACTTGTCGGAACCGTGTGACTCAAAAAGGTTTGAGGAATAGACTAGAAGTGTTTAGGTCGGTGGAAACGGGTTGGGGAGTTCGGTGTTTAGATATATTACATGCTGGTTCTTTTATCTGTGAGTATGTCGGGGTTGCTCTGACAAGGGAACAAGCCAACATTCTGACCATGAATGGTGACACATTGGTGTACCCTGCTCGGTTTTCTTCTGCTAGATGGAAAGATTGGGGAGATTTGTCTCAGGTTTTTCCTGATTACGAGAGACCTTCCTTCCCTCAAATCCCTCCTGTTGATTTCGCAATGGATGTGTCGAAGATGAGGAATGTTGCTTGTTACATAAGCCACAGTACTGATTCAAATGTCATTGTTCAGTTAGTATTGCATGATCACAACAATCTGATGTTCCCTCGTGTTATGCTTTTCGCTGCTGAGAACATTCCTCCCATGACTGAGCTTAGCCTTGATTATGGAGTATCTGATGATGATTGGAGCCCCAAGCTCGCCATTTGTAATTAAAATTCGTCCCCCGTCATATTTTTCCAGGTAAATTTTTTTAAGTGTATGGTTTAATAAAAAATTTGACAAAAGAAGCCTCTAGTGTTATGCAAGAAATTGTTCCAAATGTGTCGGGATCGAAGAAAGATCATAGCTTGAGACATGTTGTATCACGCTATAGCCTATAGATGGTGTTTGATTTCATTTAAATAACGTTTGTGTGCTGAATGTGATTATAATTTTGTTTGAGAGACGGCTTGTCATGAGTTTTCTTCTGTTTTGCTGAGAAAACCAGAAATGTCCACATCTGATGTTGAAATCTATTGGTTTCTTACAGATTGTAATCAAGTTGAAGTCGCGGAAGTAAGAAGTTTGTGCTTACCTCAAGGTTTAATAGACCCCCTTTACTCCCATTTTGTACAACTTATTTTGTTTTCTTGACTTTTGGGTTCTTTGAACAATTTGGGAATGTTAATGTTTTTGGGGGGGTATTATTAAGGTACAAAACTTAGAAGGATGTTTGTTTTTTTGTCTGTACCGGATTTGCTTATCATATGTCTATTATGAAGTGAAACAGTGTTAACCCTTTTATCTCAAAATTAATCGGCTATGGTTGGAGACTTGGAGTTATTAATCACATATTTGATTCACTATTTCACAGACTTATTGGTTGGTCATTACATCCCAAACGACCATCACTGCCAACTATTAGACCATCTTATTTGCTTGACATTGGCATGAATGTCACTACCGGTTCCGGGATCAATATGGCATATCTGTCACCATTCATAGGAGGAAAATACACCAATGATCTAATACTGCCCTTGAATGACCGTAGTTAGAAACTACGTACTTTATGTGATGAACAAACCAAATAAATCACAAGCAGTCGATTCTAGCTCTGCCGATTTTTCCTCCAGTCTCACCACCGACGGTTAGAAAAAAGATAAACAAGACTTTTTCACCCACTGGACCTGCTTATCCTGTCATGTGCTCCTTTAAAGCAATGTCTAGGTTCCTCCTCTAGTTTGAGAGCAAGTGCTTTGTTTGTGGTCTTGTGATAGGTTTAATGACCAGGATCTGGTCACCGCCTAGCTTCGTTGTTAATCGGGTAAATCCAGAACAAGGAGAGAATGAATAATAGGAGAAAAACTTCTCATTTACGACTATCTTCCCAACAGAAACTTGAATCATTTGTTGCACGGTATTACACGTTTTTACTCTTTTCACTGACCAAAAATGTGTTGTGGTTATGTGCTAGATTGGTTTACTTATTTGCTGAGAGTAAACCAGGAAACATTGGAGTACTCAATTTTGAGGTTGTGAAAGGGATAAAGAGTCCTATGGAAGAAGGTTTGATTCAGACATTGAAGCCCCTTTGCCTCCAGTTAGACCACCCGTGGAAGAGGTTGTAAAGCAGTTGCAAGAAAACAAACTGACGAATAGATAAGCTTTATACAGCGCTAATGAATAAATGAAAGCATATAAATAGTTTCTATCTGATTTGATTTAATCCTATAAGTCCCAAAATAAATGAAACATATAAAAAGTAGTAATTTTCTGATTTATAGAAGAATATATTGTGAGTGAAGAAAAGCAAAATGTACTATACTACAACTTGGAGTCAAAACATGGGAACGAAGAAAAACGAGTTTCTTTTTCTTCCGTTCTTTTCCCATTTCATATCGTTTCTATGTGTTCAGTTTTTGGTTCCAAAGTTGTACAAATGATTAACAAGGCGTACCGATCTTGCATTTCAGGGCACCAGAGCTATAGGTAAGCATACCTACAAGGGAAGATGATTTAGCAGCCAAACTAGAGGCTCTAGCGTAGCTTGAAGAAGCTCCTGCTCCAGATGAAGTGAAATAAGCACCATTGAGCAATAAGTCTCCTTGTGATCTCCAGTTCCACTGGTTCCATTCTCCTTTCCCTGCACCTACCCTCTTTGTCACCTGCTCCAAGAAAACATATATATATTAGAGGCATCGTACTAATCAGAGTTGGACATCTCTTTATATATTAGATATTCTTTGTCTAAACTTCTAATGTGTGACTTTGTTTACTTTCACAACACTACTTTTGAAAGCTGATCCAAACGGGGGTTTTATCAAATAATACCTCCTTAGCAAAACGGTTTCCCGGGGCCAGGAATCGATTTCCTTGACTGTTGATGGTAGGGTTTGCACTTCCACCGATTGCATACATTTCCCAGTGAGTGTAATCGTTGTTTACCACATGGAAATATCCATGCCTGCACCTGAAAATAGCACCAAAGATTCAACAACTCTGATACTAATTAACCAATAGGAGAAGAAATCAAAGATGAAGAACCTTGGCATTCTCTGTATAAGACCCTCCCCAAAATGATTATATGCAATTGTCACTTGCATCATTTTGTCTCTGGTGTACGAATCGGTATGGCCCAACAAAATAGCCTGCATTATCAAATTTTGAATGTACCGTACCAAGAAAGAAAAGTAAAGCAACTTTCTTAATCTGCATTTATAGGGTTCTTTGCATTTTGAAACGTTCACTTGATCAAAAGAAAAAAAAAAGCCAAAGACTCTAGATGAAGAAACCTGATACCATTTTTCACTGCTAAAAACATCATTACCGGTTTTAGGATATAAACGCCCAGGCTAGTTCTAAGTTTGTATGAATAGTACTTCATCCGTTTCATTTTAATTATTGTTTTAAGTTTGTATACATAGATAAAAAAATATATTTGATTTTGCATATTTTCTAAATAAAAACACAATTATATGTATATCTAACCTTTCAACCAATAAAAAATATAATAATATATAAAATTAATAAATTTTGTATTGAAATTATAAAACATCATTTATTTTGAAACGAACGACAACTAAAATGAAACGGAGGGAGCATATGGTAATATTAGTTCCTTTTAAGTTCCGTTGGAAAATTCTGTTAGTTATGATGTGGACTATATAACTACCAGAGGTTGTCCTAAGAGTTCAAAATTAATCCAGTTATTTAGTAACGTAAACCACAAGAATCAAAGATATAAAACCTAACCTCGTTGTGGTGAGTGAGATAATTATTCGAAATGGTAATAGCAGTAGATCCCATAATCGCATCGATCAACCCATCAGCACAATTCGACATCGAATTATGATCAATCCAAATATGGCTCGACCCGAAAATCGAGATCCCATCACCATCAGCCATCGTTCTCCAACCATAATGCGTCTCGGAGCTTCTAACCATGGCGTTACCAGTACGCTTACAGTCATGAATATTAATCCCGTGAATGATGATGTTCGTCACGTACTGAATCGTAATGCATGCTCCACCAGCGATGTGCACGTTCACGCCACGACCATCTATGGTTTTGAAGCTGTTCATGATCAGCTCTTGGCTTAGAGTGATGACCATGTCGCGTTTGAAGACTATCCACAGTGGTCGGTCTTGTATCACTGCGTACCGGAGCGTACCGGGTTTTGGTTTAACCGGGTTGTGGTCTGATGGATCTGTGACGACGTAGAAACGTCCGTCTCGGCCTCCGACGGCGTTGCGTCCGAACCCGATGGCGCAAGTCGCTAGAAGCTTTCTCTGGCGATGCCATTTTTTGTCGCAACGCCAACAGTCGTCGATTGGGTTTCCGGTTGAGCAGGAGAAGTAGCCTAACCTCCTCCGTTCGGTACTGTTTCTTATCTTCCTGCAGGTTTTGTCATGAAATAATAATAATTAAATTAAATTAAAACAGAATGAAAGTTACGGATTTTATCAAATTGAGCCATGATTTTCTCTTTGCGATCACAGATGTTTGTTTTACAATCTACAGTTGGAAAATAGTAAAATTTGAGATGGATTCCGGATTACCCCAAGACCACCCATTTCTATTTCTTTTTGTAACAGAATTGTATTATTTGTTTTTTTTTACGTATGATTTTAATTAAACATTCAACTATTTCAGCTATGTTATTACTCGTTCATGAGACCGACATAGTTACTAACGATAGAGATGAACATTGATCGAATATCCGGACTTTTGGTTTTAGAGGTATTGTAATTCTATTCCTTTTGTCTCAATAATCAATTATTTAATCCAATTCGATATATAACTATTTAAATATTTAATGTCCTGAATATTTTTGATTTTTTTATATTTTTATATAAATATGTGATTTGATCTGTACAAATAAACTAAAAATAAATAATAAATTTAAAATAATATAAAGTAACTAATAACTAATGTAATAAATTTAATAGATAAAAATATTACAAAATATATAAAATATAAATTTTATAAAAGGTATATATATAATTCTTTTAAAATATGTATATATATATAACATATCAAATAGGATATTCATCCAAAAAGTTTTAGTAGTAGTAACTTACTTTGTTTTTATTATATATTATTATTTTATAAAATTACGGATATCTAAATTTTTAATATAAATTAAAATGAATAATGAATTAAATTTAAATATATTTTGTCTAGTTTTATATTACTTATTTACTGCTATAGACACTAGACAGTGTAGAAAGTCAAGCTAGAGGAGACACGAATAGAAGTAATCAATATTGTACTGTATTTAACTTGATGTAGGTACTGGTGAAGTGGGTCCACGTGGGTAATTTAATGTCGTCTTGCATAAGGAATTTTATATTTCATGCGATACGATCCCATACAGAAACGTTTTGGTCACTTGTCTGTATACTTCCGTGACTAAATGCAAAACCTATTGTCCCAGATTCAGAGTGTGATGGTTATTAATAGAGTAGAATGGTGAAAAATAAAGTGGAATAATAGAGGAATTTTTTAAAAAGAAATTGGAGTGAAGTTTTATTTAAAGTGGAGAAAGAATTTACTCTATTTTCATTCACTTTTAGAATAAAGTGGCTGAGAACTTCTTTCACTTGATTGACAAAAAAGATTGCAAATATTTACTCTTAACATATATATATTTTTGTTAAAGGATTTTCATTTCATATATATCCAGTCACACTTTCTATATGAAAAATAAAATACATTAAAAATGTAAATTTATCAACAGCTAATAATTATTTTTACTTCCCTATTTATAATTTAGGGCCCCCTTATTTATTTTAGGGGCACCTAATTTAATATCTTAGCATTTTTTTTTCATGTGACGTCTATTTAATAAAATTCTGCATGCCCTAATTTTATTACATAAGACATTTAATTAATCTAATATATTGCTATTTCAGTTAAGGCTTGACCTGCATAAAAATCTAATAATCTAACATCAATTTTATACATAAAAACCTGCATAATTTCAGAATAGCAATATACTAGTCAATTTTATTACATAAAAACCTGCAATTTTATTTTAGTCTCTTCAAAAAAAATCAGAATGTATTTTTATAAAATAAAAAATAGTTAACTTTACCGTATATATAAAAATTTAATTTTAGAAATTTATTTTTTATATTGTTTTCATTATAGCATTTGATGTATATAAAATATGTTTTATAAAACTAATAAACGATACAATGTTTTACTTGTAATTATAAAAGTATTAGTCTATGATTATAATAAAATTATATATTTATATAAATTTTTTATAAAAATATTATTTTATTATTTTATCGATTTGAATTGAATCGGTTCAATTCAAAACCGAACAAAATTATTAATTTATAATATTTATTAATCTATAGAATTTTTGCTTTAATAGAAAAACACTTCCTCATTGCTATTTTCTAATTTACGTAAAAAGTAATACTATAATTTTGTGTACCAACTCTATTAAAATAAGACATTATTTATATTAACTATACATATGCAATGTATGCAAACATTAATACAAGGGGCGTCGGTGGATCTTAGGAGGGAATAGTGAGGTATAAATGGGAATCACGGTGTGTGGCTTTATTCAATAAGATTGCTGTTCTTTTGTCAGAAGTGTTTCACATGTTTATTTATTTTTTTCCTCAATACACAGGAATGTAAAAATCGTATCTCCTATTATGAATATTTTCTTTCTTTTTGGCCTACACATATGTTCAAGTAGTCAAATGAAATTATGCCTCACTATAATGAGGAAAATTTTCATGATGAGGAAAACCACCTAAGACCATGTCCATTGGTGGTTTTTAGCGAAAGTTAAAAACCGATTTTTAAATTCTGTTAAAAACTTTTTTCTAAGAACCTTCCAATGGACATAGTCTAACAAACTAACACACTACACTAGAAAAATCAACTAACTAGTAGTCAAAAGAAACTGAATATTTTTTCTTTTCTTTTGGCCTACACATAAGTTCAAGTTAAAGCATCACCTCGTTTGACTATCTGAAACGTTACTGATACGAAATATATCTAAAAAGGTGTTTTCTTCTCCCCTTTTTATGTATATATATATATATATATATTATACTGACTACTGAGAGAGAGACTCACATATCGACCATGGCTGCTATTTCTTCTGGGTCTTTAACGGCGTGTTCATGCCATTCACTGCGACAAAACAGAGCATGCAAAGCGACTTCTTTAATATAATAGATCCAATCTGAATGGCGGAGTTAAATTTACACCCAAAAAATGAAGTGAGAACTCACTAATCCGCTATTGAAGTATTTCTTGAGCTCTGATCAGCTTTCAACTCCTTTGTTTCTTGAACTCTACATTGTAATAATACAAAAAGACAATACATAAGAATCTCTATCCGAGTGATAGACACAGAATCCAAGATCACATCAAAATTTAAGAATCTCCTAAACTTACGCATTTACATGGAGAAAGAGTGTTAGAATTATGATCAGAGTTGCTGAGACTGAACACAATGTTCTAGCGACCACCATTGTTGGCTGAAGCTTTTTTCTCTGCTCTGTGAAACGGGAGAGAGAAATATATATAGAATGAGAGAGATCAGAGAGGTGATGAGAGTGTTTATATATAAAAAATAAGTCGCAAAGGATCTGTGTAAGTCTGTTAATTATATTATATTTTTGACGCGTTGTTAAGAATTGTTTTGATGGTGACGCGGTTCTTTTTAACGGCGTCTTCTACCTCCCGCCATTAAGGCCTTGATTGTTTAACTTTATCTTGTCAACAAAGATGACTATTTAGAACAATTCAGTTAACTAAACTATTGTTAAAGGAAAGAGGTCATATCACAATATATGTTGAAAAGTTTGATAGCAAATATTAGAAAATTAAATGGATATAGAGAAATACCCCTAGAATAGTTCTAATTTTTTTTGTTGTCACATAATAGTTATTAAAAAATAAAATAATCAAAAAATTTCATTAAAAAAATAAATATATATTTATATCTTTAGAATTAATTCTATATTTAATGTTTAAAGTTAAGTAGTGGAGTTTTAGGATTGAGGTTTCAAATCTTTTTTTTAAAATATATTAAAATTTAAAATAAAAAATATTTTATTTATTTTTAAAAATAGTTATGTGAGAAAATTGACGTTGGATATATGTTAAAATATTTGATCAAAATATTAAACTAATAAAACATGTGAAAGATTTATTAAAACTATTAACATTTACGCTGAGGTGTCACATTTTACGAAACGGGAACTCATATTTTCTTTTGTTGCTTTGTACTAATTTATGTCAGGTTCTGGTTTGGGCCTTCTAGGCCCATTTACAACTCGAATCCAGATCTTGTTTGACACATCATTAGACTACGAGAGAGGACCAATCGGTTCTTGGAAGGAAGGGTTGAGACTTGAGCGGAGAGATGAGCAGCTTCGCTATTCCACTTTCTTCCTCGTCCTCTCTCTCAAATGCCCATCATCAACCTTCTCGTGTTTCCTTCGTTTTCCGCAATCCTCGTTCAGTTTTCGAGATTCGCGGGATACGACTAAGTGGGAAGGTTCGAAGAACATCTTTAAAGTGTAATTGCTGCAGCAAAGGGAACGGAGGTACCACACTTTTTTTCATCTTTTGAGCTTTATTTCTGCAATTATTACCTTTTTATCTTCATCTAAAAGTTGTGACTTTGACAGCTCTTAGGATATCAATAAGATTCCAAATTCAAAACTTTAAGAAATGGAAGCTTAGGGTTCTAACAGTTCTTTAGAAATTATTGGTGATAAAATAAATAAAAAAGATGTTTTTTTTTTCTGGGTAAAGGTGAAAACGAAAACAGAAATGTGTTAGATGCGTTCTTTCTGGGAAAGGCACTAGCTGAGGTTATCAACGAGCGAATTGAGTCCACAGTTGGCGAAGTTTTGGGTAATATTGGGAGGTTTCAAGCTGAGCAACAGAAGCAAGTTCAAGAGATTCAGGTACTTCATTCAATATGTTAGTTATTAACAAGCTGAAGAGTTTCCTCATCTTTGTCAGATTCTGACATATGTATTAAAGTCTAAACAACTGTACATGTCCTTGATTGTTGATAGATATTTTGATATATGCATTCTCACAGGGAGAGGTATTTGAAAGAGCCAAGAAAGCTAAGGAAAGAGCAGCTAGAGAAACCATGGAGGCACAAGGACTCGTACCCGAATCCACAAACCCAAAACCGGCTGCTGCTGTTGTTGTAACCCCTACCTCGATCGTTGAAAGCAAGCCTATAAGAAATGATGAAAAGCTGTCGGGTTTCTCTGGATCTTCAGTGGGGGACGTTGTGGATAGCTCGAGTTCTAGCGACGAAGACTAAGCGATTGTTCTTTGGCAAATATCAAGATTTGGTGATAGTAGCAGACTTGTTTGAAACGGTTGAGAACTTCTTCGTTGATATATGTACTTAAAACGATGGAAGTTGAGAATAAATAGCACCTTGATATTAATTATGTAAAAGGGCAAAGTAAAAAAATGAATTGATACAACGTTGAGAATTTTGTACATGAAAATGCAATGTTTGATGTTCGAGTTCTTGTAAGACAAGAGACTGGACTGTAAAACCTGTCTCTCCTAAACATATATCCAAGGTTTCTGAGCGAGGGATTAGGGACAGTGTCTACACAATCAGACATTTCTATCGTATCCCGACAATGGTCCAAAATTTCAGACGTTTGTTTTTTGTTAACAAATATTTTACTTATAGTTCTTCGTACAAAAAAATGGGGTAAATGAATTACTCCGTGAAAAAAGGTTCTACAATAGTTTATCTGCATGAACATCTATACTACCGCAAAACAACTCACTAGCCACTGATAATCGACGATATCAACACAATTAAACAATGTAATAAACTTAGTTATCACCATAGATAGAATTGACAACAAGCAATCTAAACTTTTTAGGACCTAGTGCTCACTCACAAAGGTCTGATCATTCCTCTATCGTGGTATTCATGTGTGGACGTTCAAACCAGGGCTACGATCCTGCATATCTTATTTGACTATCCACCATGTGGTCCTTTGGCACAATTACCCGACACTGTCTATCATGTGGTACCTATAGTTCTTATGCCTAGACTCGGCATGACTTCATCTTATCCGGCATACTTATTGCGGTCAGCGATTCCTATCTAGATACCACTTATTCTCGGTGCCTTATACGCCATTCATTTCATCCCATTCTCATTCTTTAAATACATTTATTTTTATTCAGACACCACATGTTTTCGTTGTCAAACACAACTCAACTTACAGTTAGTACACACATACTTAACATTCATCTATCAAATACAATCCATTTATCTAATAACTTAGTCGTTTATTTTTTTCTTACAACCTAGCTCATACACCAAATCAATCAAGCAAACATAGCAATTATCAAACAAGCATCAATCAAATCTCTTACATCAATACAATGCAATCTATTAAGCCCTTTAAAACATGAAGTGTGTTTTTATGCAACATAATTCATACATCTAACAACTATTATATCCTACCAACATAACAACAAACAAGACTAACTAAATCATAATTCCAACATTAACCGGCATCTTCTGTGACAAAACATGATTATTGTGTCACAGAATTTACTGGTAAAATTATGGGTTTTTTATACGATTTGATACGGTCTAAATCAGCGACCAACATTAACCATGTTTTTCGTAGCATTTGGTAGATAAACTTTTGGTTTATAACAACGAAAATCGTGGCTATAGCTATTTTTTTTACTAGTGTCACTTGCTTAATTCTGTATTTAGTTATGCATATTTGTTTTGGTTACTCGGCCCAATTTTTCTATTTGTGTTTTTAATAATCGCTCTAACTGATTCGGAAAAATGAAATTTGTGTTTACTGTTTTCATGCACCAACGAGGTAAAATAGGCTTTTGTTTGATTCACATGAAACATTTAAAACCCACCAAATAGCACCAGTTCTGATCTAGAAAACTAAAATTTTCTGTAGTCGGTCGAATTATTTATTGGCATCTCTGTCAGATATCTTTAAGAACATACGAAAAGAAAAAAAAGACGAAAAATCTAAAAGATGTCAACAAATTCGGATCTGGTGAAAAACAATCATAATTTATTTTTGGAATATTCCACCCAAAGATGTTCTGTTTTTTAACTTCCTCAACCAAGGGAAGGTTACATGGCGGTTTTATAACGCAAAACAGCCTTTTCACATCTTGTCCTAAGGTTGTCTTTCTTGTTCTTGCTTCATCATAAAAACAATTCTCCTCCTTAAGCTAAATAAAGGAGCGGATTAATAACCTGTTTCAAGTATTGAAGGTTCTCTTGTCTTAGTTTATGCTCTTCTTGTAAAACCCATCAGCGGCAAGCGAGATATATCCCAAGGAAAGGATAGTTAGGCATGCAATGGAAGTTTAGAGGAATAAACTAGTGAACCTCTGAACCTCGGCAAAACTACAAAATAAAGAATTAACTTATTAAACTTTTGTAGAAATGAGTTGTTTCTTGGGGTCATCATCCCCACACAGCAAAAGTAGGGAGAATGAAGGCTCATCCAAGGTTGCTGCTTATGAACAACAGAACTCTCCGTGTAAGCTCTCTCGTGTTTTTTTAAGAAAATTACCCCTTAATGAGTCCGCTCGTGACGTGGTTTCTTTTTGTCTTCTTTGGCTTTTAAAGATTGAATCCAAAGTTCTTGAGTTCTTAAATAATTAACAAAAGCTAGTTCAGGTTCACTTTATAATTTTTCTAAATCTGTTGTTAACAGGGAATGATCAGGGACAAACAACTTCATGGGAATCGGTGGCAGTTAGGAAAGAATTAACAAACAATATTGAGGCAAAGAGTTACACATTCCGTGAAATAGCGGCTGCTACAAGTAGTTTCAAGCAAGAGTTCTTGATTGGAGAAGGAGGGTTCGGGAGAGTTTACAAAGGGAAGCTGGAGAAAACAGGACAGGTAAAAAAAAAAAGAAACAGAGAGCTGTTTTTATTGACAAAGGAACTTTGTCTGAAGAAACAAAGACAAGAGAGAGTCTCTTATATTCATTGTTGATTGTTGAACTTAGGTGGTGGCTGTGAAGCAACTTGATCGAAATAGATTACAAGGGAACAGAGAGTTTCTGCTAGAGATCTCTGCGTTAAGTACTCTTAATCATCCCAATCTCGTTAATCTTATTGGATATTGCCTTGACGGAGACCAAAGACTTCTTGTTTATGAGTTTATGCCTCTTGGTTCACTTGAAGATCATCTCCTCGGTATTATTCTTCTCAATCCATTAACCGGTCTCTTTTGTTTGCTGTGTAGTATATAGAAATCAGAATGAACCTGGTATTACATCAGGGCCGGTCCGGAGCATAGGTAAAAAATCCACTGCTTAGGGCATCTCCATCCCCACTCCATATTTTACTCCAAAAATAGAGTGGGAAATGGAGTGAGAACAAAAAAATAAAAATTTACTCCATTTTTGGAATAATTTTTTTTTTTTTTTTCACACTTCATTTTTCACTCCATTTTTGGAGTAAAATATGGAGTGGGAATGGAGATGGTCTTAGGACATCACAATTTTAACCGAAAATTTTAGTTGTATATAAAGCCTGAATTTTTTTTTACATCAATAGTAAGGACACAAAGTTTTAAGTAAATATAGGGCATAAAAAATTGAAAATTGAAACTTCTATGTATAACCGACTGGTTTTATATGTGATCTAGTTAAACCAGATGTTGCACCGGGACAACAACCATTGGACTGGAACACTCGGATTAGGATAGTGTTAGGAGCTGCAAAAGGGCTTGAGTATCTCCACGAAAAGGCAAACCCTCCGGTTATATATCGAGATTTTAAATCATCAAATGTATTGCTCAACAGAGATTACGATGTCAAACTATCAGATTTCGGTTTGGCAAAACTTGGTTCGGTTGGTGACACACAAAATTCATCTTCCCGAGTTACGGGAACCTACGGTTATTGTGCTCCTGAGTATCACAAAACCGGTCACCTAACCGTAAAATCTGATGTGTATAGTTTTGGAGTCGTGTTGTTGGAACTCATAACCGGTAAACGTGTTATTGACACAACAAGACCAAGTCATGAACAAAATCTTATTACTTGGGTAACTCTCTCTCTCTTTTTTCACTTTTTCATACAAAGCTAACCGGTTTAGCATTTCTTGAAACTTATGTATTTATGATTGTGGTTTAGGCACAACCGATTTTCAGAAAACCAAATAGATTCCCGGAGCTAGCTGATCCACTTCTTCGAGGTGAGTTCCCGGAAAAAAGTCTAAACCAAGCTATCGCTGTAGCGGCAATGTGTCTGCATGAAGAACCAATAGTTCGACCATTAATAAGCGATGTTGTTACCGCCTTAAGTTATATGAGTACTGAAACCGATTCATCATCTGATTTCGTCGGCAGCGTCCTAAAATTTCAAACTTCGTCTGGTAAAACTCAAACAGTGGAGGACCTGCTTCGATATTAGTCCACCTCCAGGACAAAGAGATGTGAACTTGTTACTATAAAGACTTTTACAAAACGATTTGAAATTTGTTTCATTTTTCAGTTTTTTTTTTATATATAATGTTGTATAGTTAACTATTCACGTCATGATAAATTTCTTTTGGCCGATTAAGCCATGATATATAGTCTTACCAAAAAAATTACAAAATTGAATATTTCTTATTAGAATATGATTATTTTGATGAAATTTAAAACACTAAGTAAAACGACACACTTTAATTTGATTTATTTTTCTTTTCTTTTTCTGGTCACATAATTTGATTTATTTTACTATTCATACACGAGGTGATATGTAAATTCAAAACAGAATAGAACAACTAACAAAAAAAACTTTATATGAAAAGACCACTGATTATCCTATGAACTGGCTAGCATTCATGTTGGAAATTGATGTATTCCAGAAATTATTTGAAAATTTTGAGAATGTGAACTTCATTTGTATTCTTCAAAACAAAAATGGTCGAACTAGTAGCAAAAGAAAAAAAAGCAAAGTCAAAAGACTTTATATTTTCCTATATAAATCAGCTACACAAACAGAAGTATTCTTCGGAAAATCAGTTCGTCTAGCCAAAACTAGATTTAGAAAAATGGGTAGCAGACCAAAAAGAAACACATCTCTTTTCATTACTCAATTGCTTTGATAATACAATTTATGTAAGCTGAACAAGAGTTGTCAAGAAAAGAAAACAAGACAGTATTATTTCCATTTGATGTGCCTAAAGATGTCACATCATTGTACATTGATATTCACAAAGTTACACCAAGTCTACCCAAACACACAGATTGCAGAAGATACGGTGTCAACAAGAAAAGCAAAGACTATATATATAACAAACACAAGAACTTCATGAAGAAAGTGATGGCGATTCATCCTTTAACACATCTTCCATTTGCTTCATCTGATCATCATTTCCCCTCTCTTTGTCTACCTCAGTGCCATCGTTGTGCTTCATCTCAGCACTTTTATCATCCTCAATGACATGAACATCATATACAATCGGTTCTCTATCCTCAACATCATCATCACTTTGCTTGTAGGTTTCAAGTTCCTTCTCAAGAAAATGCTTCTCCCTCTCCCTTTTGAAGAGAATCTCCTTGAGAACATTCATCTCTTCTTCATCATACGCAAATTTCTCCTCGATCATCCTCTCATACTGCTTCCCTTCCATTTCAAGTGAAGCTTTATCAGCTTGTAACCTCAGAATCATAGCCATAGCTTCATCAGCTGCTGATGCTGAAGCTGCTCTCTCTTCTTCCAGTTCCACCATCAAAGCAGCTCGAGCTGACCTTTCTTCCTCAACAGCTTCTTCAAGAAACCTCACCTTATTCATCAGTTCCAATCTCATTCTTTTACTAACTGAACTCTTCTCATCCTCTTCTTGTTGTTGTTCTTGATGATGCCAAGTTCTTGGTCTACTGGAAATGGCCATGTTCTGGATTCTAAGTATGATTTCGAATGGCCAATCAAAGAGAAGTTTATAGACGCTTTGGTAGCCAAGAAGACTTCCGGAAAAGGGTAGGAACTTGGATGCAATGAAGACGAAAGCTGATACACATAAAAGACAATAAACAAATGCTAGTTCAAGAAAACCAACTAAGATTCCACAAAGTGTTGGTCTATCATAGTCCATCTTGTTTTTCTGTTTCTCTCTCTTTCTCTCTCAGATCTTGCCTGAATCTGGAATCACAATATATGAATCTGAACTGAACCTTAAAGAGAAACCTAAAACCATACAAAAGTCAGAGAAGGGGGTTAACTTCTTATACACTACAATAAAAGATTTCAAGAACGGTTAGTTTCTACAATCAGATGCTTTTTTCAATCAGGAAATTTTATGAATTCAACCAAAAGAAATCAATAGTTCCTTCAGCAAAATAAAAATTAAAGAAAACAAAATTAAGTTTGTAAAAGAAGGACAAAAAGAAGTAATTTTCTCAGCTATTAACCTCAATGAAACCTTTACAAGTAAGGTCGACAAGAAAAGTCAAGAACATAGAGAAAGGTGGAAAGATGAAGGTGAGGTCAGATGAGAAAGAAGCACCTGGAACTTTTAAAGTCAAACAAGAGAGAAGAAGAGCTCCGGCTAGCGGCTCCCGGAAGAGGATCTTCGTTATTGATTTTCTTTCTAAATAAATTAAAACGAAAGAGTCGGCATAAAATTAGTTATCTTACACTTTCCTTACAAGTGTATCTCCAGATAAGCAAAATGTTTCGATCCACGTGACCAAACAAATAGAAACGTCTTACTAAACGGTGGAGTAATTGACATTACCCTAAACAATGTTTTTTTTTTTTTTTTTTTTTTTTTTNACAACTATCCTAAATAGAATTTTTTAAATTTTTATTATAATATTTATTTTTATTTTTTTAATATTTGAAATTGTACTTTAAAAATCATATCTCTTAAATCTAAACTTTAGTTTTATATTAATTAACTCTAAAATTATAAGTATATTTATTTTTCTAATGAAATATTTTGGTCATTTTTTTCTTTAAAATTATTTTGTGAAAATAATTTTAAAAACTATCCTAAAAAATGAAAAATTACCTTAGATAACTCATTTTAATTTATTTTTCACAAAAATAGTTTTTAAGAAAGAAAATGACTAAAATAAATTATTTAAAAGATAAAACATACATTTATATGCATTTATATTCCTAGAGTTAACTAATAGACTTATGGTTTAGAGTTAAATGGTGTGTTTGGGGACGAGGTTTCAAATTTCAAATATATGTATATAAAATTTCAAAATAAAAAAGCTATTTTAGTCATTTTATTTTTCAAATGTTATTTTGGGGATAAAAACTTAATAAATGTTATTTGAGAGAATTGCCCTAAAAACTTTATCTATATATTTTTTCATACAACATATTATATTAAATAAGAGAATTATTTAAAAAGGATAATAATTTTACAGAAGAAATTAACAGATAAAATCAACCAATTAAAAGGTATTTGTTACTATTATCATATTGAATGTTTAATAACTATTTGCTAGTCCAAGCACAAGAATAATTATCTTTTGGTGATAGTTTATATATTTCAATTAGGATATGGTTGATTCGTAAAATACAACTAGTACCCAACTATCTATTTATTTGATACTAGGTGTTTTGCCCGCACGTGCGGACTTAATCGTTTTATAAATATCTATTAGTTTATAATATATATATAATAATTATTTTATTTAATAAAATTCTAATATTATTAATTAAAATTCGTTTTAATTATATATAACATTTATTAAAGATAACGTTAATTTTAACCACTTAATTATTATAAATTGTCTTTTTAAAAATTTAAAATTGAAAGATATGTTTTAAGATAACAACACAATATATAAGAGTTATCTTAAAAAACTAATATTATTAAAAAAAATTCATTTTGATTATATAATTAATTATATATAAAATTTATTAAGGATAGTATCGACTTTGACCATTCTAACTTTTAACGTAAGAGTTCCGTTGCGAAAAATCACTTCGCAAATAATAGTATAGATCGCTAAACTATAAAAATAGTTTTAGACAAAATCTCCTATAAATCTTCTATGAGCAATGATAAATCTTCTATACACATTTCATACAACTTTATATTTTCTATGGAGAGAAAAGAATTTGAGAGGGCATGGTGAAGTTCCAATAACTACGCAAACCATGGCTAAGTTTGGTGATAAAACAATCTGAAACAGATTAAGTACATTGGTGGCTAAACGAGAGAACAAGTATGAAAGAATCCTCAGATTTTAGTTTGTAAGTAGACAAAAATTGTTTGTAGTAGTAGCAGTAGAAGAGGGTTTAATCTCATAAAATTATGATGTACTAGATGTAAACCAAGACTTTTGATGAATCTAATTTTAAATTCATTCAAATAACAAAATAGATGACAAATCTTACATATGTGCAAACTTAAACACCAAACTGTAAACATATAATATGATAGTGAAATATAGTATAAAGAATTTAATATGGAATTAATGTATGATTTAGAAATCATAATATATAATTGAAAAACCAACTTAATTATATCCAACCAAAGTTATCTATTAAAACCATATATGTCGCATAAACATTATATGTAACTTAAATATTAAACCAAATAATATGTATATGTTTAGAACATACATCAAACTTTATAATATGATATCAAAACAAATGATTGACACATATCTATTTAGAACATATACATCAAACTTTATGATATGGTATCAAATTCGAAAGCATAATAACTTACCAAGTTTTGATTAAGATAATCCCATAATTTAACACAAATCGGAATTGAATATTTTGTAGTTAAGAATGACTAATCTTGTATTCACGTCAGCAAATTTTGAGAGCATAATTCTAAAGAATTACATTTGATTCATTAATACATGTTACTTTTATCATATTACATTCTAGAATTAATTAAATTATAACATTTTAATTAATATGCTCTCAATTATTCAATATGATTTTTTTTATGTAGATGATTCGCTAGGTTAGTATTCACGAAAATCGTGTATTTCTTTGGTTTTGGATTTTGGAGGATTTGTCATAACATTGTCAGCTTTGATGGGATCATGCTATAATTCTGGAATCAATATAATCAATCAGTGTTAAAAACACTTTCACAGTTTGTTATGTTTGTTTATAATTTAGAGTTTTGTATGACACTACAAAATTCAAGGTTTATAACTATACTAACTACCACTCAGAAGATTTACCCAAAAGTTTAGTGAGATAGTGAGATGAATCTTTCTTTTTTAATTCACTTTGAAACACATTTATTGAAACATGGAAAGATACAAAGACGGAAAAGATACCAAAACTTAAGGTGGCGGAAACAAGCTTCCCAGAGAAGAAGCCCTACTAAACACAGGGAGTTAAGTAGGATTAGCAATACCATAATCACAATAAAATAAATAACAACTTGAACCAAGAACACAAAGAGCAAACATACGCATTCAAGGGCTCATATCAAACCAGAAAACCTTAAAACTCTTTAAAATCTATAAAATAATAATTTACCCAAATTTTACTAGTAATTTGAAACTTTCCATTACGAATGAGCTCAGCCAATAAACCAAGAGAACCTAAGCTTCAGAACCCAAGAAAAACATAAGCCACCACAAGTTTAAGAATTCTGCAACCGAGAGCGGCCAAGTCCGATAGACAAAGACCATAAAATACCTAAGTGAAGCAATGCTAAGAGCAAGACCTCAATCAGGTCTCATTAGTAGAGACAAGGAGCGAATTGATTCACCCACCGGACATACCCATCTCGAAGAGGCAAAGACGGATCAAAGATCGAACTAGGAGAAAACAAAGGAACTGCGAGGAGAAAGTTTTCACACTAGAGGCAAGAACCACCCAAGAACCACAACACTCTTCATTTTCAAGATGAAACAAAATGAGAAGCGCCTCAGATCCGGCCAAACCACAAGGCCAAAAATGAATCTAACCTCAAAAACTACAAAACTGAAAGCATAAATGGATAGCCACACCGTTAATCACTAAGATCCGGAGCTTTCAACTTTATATAAGATTAGATAATATATTCAAACTGAAGATGATGCTACACCTACAACGGCGAGCTCACTAACAGTCACACCAACACTGAAACTGCTAACACACCAGCAATATTAACAAGAAAACAAAGAGAACTAAAAACCCAGCTTCGGTGCTAAACCCAGCTCCGGTGCTAACTGAGCCACCGGAACCGGCCAGATCTGAGATTGATTTTGAAAACTGGTTCTTAGAGAGAGAGGGAGTGGATAAGGAGAGAGAATCTATTTTGAATATAACATCTTTAGCCTAATTTTTCTAAATACTTTCTGACGTCAAATATTTTGCTGGTACAAAATGTTCAATATATCGAAGCTTTTTGGATCAGGGAGAGAATATGCGTATCTTCAGAGTCGCCATCACCATTCAAACAAGGCTCTTTGGAATCACATTGTTTCCTCTTCTTCTTCCCTAGAACCTAAATCGTTACCGTCATCTGTCTGAAAGAATGCTGTCTTCCATGGCGGTTCCGATTAATGGGTTTTCTTTAAACCCTGTGAAACCAAACTTTATTGCTGTCTTGAGGAGCAGAGTTTTGTATGGTGCTGCAGAAAGCTTATCGTTCTCGCGTCTCTTCAAGCCTTCTAAGAACAGGTTTAGATAGAAAGGATTAGATATGTTCTGATTGTGGAATGTTGGCACATTCATTTTGATTGAATATTCAGCAAAAAACAAAAATATATTAATTCATGGTTTTTACTGTTTCAGGATTAGAGTAAGAAGCTCTCAGAAAGAAAATGTAGGAAAGAATGACTCTGAAGATGAGAAACAAAATGTATTAGATGAAATGCTTAAGAGCGAAAGCACAAGAGTTTCTGAAAAGAAGAGAGTCTCATTCATAGCAAAGTTAGGTATTGGGTTAGGATTGGCTCTGACTATTACAGTAATATGTGTAACAACCTTGAAAGGCTCTGCACCTTTTGAGGTCAAGAGTCTTCTGGCCAAAGAAGCTTCATCATCATCTTCAGTTGGTTTTACATTCAATGCGTTTGGAAACAGATTCGTTATTCCAGCAAACGCACCCGGGTACGTACTGAATGTAACAGTTAGCTACAAAACTACGTGAACTACCTTTAGCTGTTTCAGTGTATTTCTTTCTACAGATGGGTTTACTTTTGGTTGCTAATGGCGGCTGGATTCGGGCTTTTTATCAGCGAAGAGGCGCTGAATATTTGGGTATGTGGTGTAGTACTTGTGTTTTAATGTTGGATTATGCAGCATAATCAGATTTCATTTATGAGGGTGTAGGTTGGGATAACACTGGCTCGAATGTTAACTCTGGATGGGACGTGGCAATCTTTTGCTGAGTCTTTCTCTCGGAATGCTCCTTATATAATGTCTACTGTGTCTTGGGTTTACTGGTAAAAGATGCAATATCTCTCTTGTTTAAAACAAAACAACACAATAGCTTCTTCCATGGTTCTTCTTTGATGTTTTTTTTGCTTGGCAACTTGAAAAAGGGGAGTTTGTATAAGCGATATGATACCGTTTTATCTAGGGAAGCTCTTCAGACAAAGTGGAGCATCAGATGATGTTTGTTCAAAGGTTACTACTTCCCTTAGGTGAAATCCACTCTTGTTGTTATTCTCCGGTAAAATATGTAATCCCAAAAGCTGATTTTTTTTTTTTTCAACATTTCGATATTAAAGATGGGTATAGGTAAAGAGAAAGCGATGAGCATTACCCAGGCCGTCCAAAAATATGGAAACCTATCAGGTTTTGGTAAGTTACAAACTGAACTGAATGAATGCAGTGGAAAGATTTTCTGGAATGTGATCTCTTTGGTCTTATCATTAATTTGAATGCAGTGGAAAGATTTTCGCTGGGAGTGAGGAATCCTACAGCATTCTTTGCCGGAGCACTTGTAAGTCTGTCCCCCTGTACTGATCCCATGTCATGTGTGTGGCAATTAACATGATCCTTTACAGGGAATATCTCCAGAATGTTTCTTTGCAGGAGTTTGCTGCGGTGGTTTGATTACTCTTCCAATTCAGGTTAAGTTCTTTTTCATTATATTCGATTTCATCCTTTGTGACAATGTGAACCATAAGACTAACTAGAATGTCCAAATATTTCAGCTTGTGATTGGGTTTCTTCTTCGAGAACGCCCTATGTTTGCAGTTGCAACAGTAGCAACTGTAGTGGTAAGTATATATATAGAGAGAGAGACAACAGAGATGAATAGCTTTGAGCGCCTTTGACACAATGTTTTGGTTCCATCTTTTGTGCAGGGAATATGGACAATCTTCCCGTATATGGTGGCTGCAGTCACGGCTTTGTACCTCTATATTCGCAGTCGCTACTCACCTAAGACTTAGCTGTCCACATTATTTAAAAATAAAGTATAGATACATAGATGTAACATCTCATCAAAAGTGCATATACACTACACAGCAAACCCAAACAAATAAGGTTGTATACGTGTAGTGTAGTAATATCTTTAAACAAATTTCACTTAAAACGAATTTGTTCCTAGAACAAACTGTTCTCTTTTTTTAAAAAAGTAATATACAAATCTGTTTTTTAAACCGGACGAGAGTATTATACAACTTTTTTTTGTGAATATGCACGTTTTAAAAGAATCGTATATGATTTATTTACCTGCCATTGCCCAAGACAAAAGATACGTCTTGAACATTAAATACTTCTAGACCTGTGATCACACTTTTGATTGCAAATTCTATAACTTATTGTTTAACAGAGTGATCATCATCTTCAATATCCCAAGTTAAATCCTCCTCTTCCTCTGCTACACTGACCCGTCTTGGCCAATCAGATTTCTCCTCATTGCTTCCAATATCATCTTCCATCTGATCCCACCCAAGATCTTCGACCTCAGGTAAAGATGGCTGCGTAGAAATCACCGAGATATCACTATCCTTAGACGACACTTGTCTACTACTCTCCACCTTCTCCTCCTCCTCCACTACCACATTCTTCAAACCTCCCTCACTATCTTTCTCCGCTAAAGTTTCATCTACCTCATCATCATCATCATCAAGATCCCAGCTCAAATCCTCCTCTTCTTGTCCTCCAGATATAGCTCTCTTCACAAGCTTAACTCTAGCCTCCTCAACTTCCTCAAGCTTATGCACTTTATAGTAATACCTCCTCCAGAAAGTCTCAGCATCAACTTCCATAGGCACAATCTTCTCGTACATCTCTTTCACAGCTTTGTTTTCATTTATCAAATCACCAATTACGTCTGCTTTCTCCTCTAGCTTAAACCCTAAACTCCATTTCTCAAATCCCTCTAAATCATCAGGTTCTCTAACGTATGTGGCTTTATCAGATTGAATCGCACGCAACTGCATCTCAAATCGACTATAGGGCTTCACAGATAATCCACGATCACCGGATAATGATGAGTCGAGATGGGACGGAGAAGACAAGAGAGAGTCCTTACCATGAGAAATGATCTTAGCCGTTGATTTCCACACGGTGGCGCCGATGTCGTCGATCGCTTGACCGACTGATTCGAGCGACTCTTGAGCTACTGAGGCGCCGATGTCGAAAGAACCGGGTAAGTCCTTGACGGCACGAGAAGCTGCTTGTCGGATCACGGAGCTTTCTTTCTTCAATTCGGATCCTAGTTCCTCGAATTCACGGCGGTAGGATCCGATTACGGATTCGGATTTGGTTGCTAGGGTTTTGATCAGATTGCCGAAGTTCCATGGAGAAGAAGAAGTTGCGGCGGTATCGTCGAGAGGAGATTGAGTGGATTCTGGTGAATCGGGTTGTTGTTGCTGGTGGTGGTGATCGAATTCGGGGAGAACTGATTTGAAGAGATCCATTGGAGAAGATAGAAGCTAGGGTTTTTTGATCGATGAAGTTGAGAGTTTTTGTACGAGTTGTCTGAGAATATTCGGTGTATGCCCATACAAATGAATCAATGTCGTTATTTTGTTGCTTGTTACTGTTCCGATCGCAAGTAATAGAAACCTATGTCGGTGCCGTAAGAACTGTCACATGTTTCACATAGATACACTTAACCACATTTCAACCTAACAGAAAAATAAAATAAAAAATTTTATTAATAAATTTTGTATTTACACTCTAAAATAACATTTATTTTAAAATGAAAATTGTTTCCTATATCAATAAGTAATATAAAACAGAGGAAGTAAAATGCAAAATTATTATTTTATCACCTACCTATTTTACTAGACTAAATTCTGATCCCAGGTTTTTTCATGTCTGATCTTATATAGAAGAATATAACGTTTCTTGATCTTAATCGATTTTGCTAATGTTTTCAGATACAAACTTTTTTTTGTAAAAGCGCTTTCAATTAAAATGCAGATAAAAAAAATTATATAAGGATATGATTTTTAAGATTATATAGTTTGAGAAAGCATTACAAAAGAGAAGAGCAGCCCCAAACATGAAATAAGCAAAAGAGAGGTCGAGATGGGGACTAGATAAACACTAGTTATGATGACCACGACCAGAACGGCCACCTCGACCACGAGTATGACGACCACCCATGTGAATCCATTCCATTTCTTGCATCTTTTGGGTTTGTTTGAAAGGTCTTCCCCCACAAGATCTCTCTCGTGTAGTCGTGTTATTAGAACATTAATGTTTTCATAACCTCACAAATCAAACGTTTGAAAACCATACACATTTTCATTTTGCAGCACACCGAATGAGTTGTTTGAGACAATCTCATCAATGGCATTAATTGAAGATTGTCGAATAGGAGTTTAGAAACTGGAAATAGGGATGATAGCAGCAAAAGCGGGAGTTTCAATATCTGAATGCACTTCAGTCATTTCATCCTCCATAACTGGTGATTAATTATCAGAGATTGACTCACCATTTTCAACTTGAGAATCAAAGCTATGATTACTCTCAGAAACAACAGTGGTTGTTAAAGTAGAGTTAGAGGTAACGACCTCATTACATGTTTGATGTGTTAGTGGCAGGTTCTGTGGAATCGGAATCTTGATTTTGGATTGCTAAAGCATGTGCTTGTTCAGAAGGAACAACAACACAATGGAGCGACAAATCAATGATAGGAGATGAAGGTTGGCTAGGTACCTCTATAGTGGAGCTACTACAGTGGGAGATGCTGCAAAAATGAAAGCAAGATGCTGAGGAGAAGACGTTTCTACAAGTGGTGTGGTCGTTTTCAGAGAGTGGAATATCAGAAGTAGCATGAGGGGAGGAGGCAATTATCTCAGATATAAACTTAAAGGCAAATACCTACGTATTGAGATGGAGTTTTGACCACTTGAGTTTGACTTCAGATTCTCCACGAGATACCTTCGTAATTGAAAGACCATAATCTTCTTTTTTAGCAATCTAAGTTTAATAATATATTGAACGTGAGTGGATGCTAACTTGAAGATCCGCAAATTTGTGGAGACTAAAATTGAGGAAAGGAAAGTTAAAGGTTTAGGAAAGAAGAATTTATTTTGTGTATTTAGTTGAGATATGAAACAATTTTCATGATGAAAAACAAGACAAGTTATTAGATAAAACTTTTGACAAGTTATATGGTAAGTATCTTTATTTTTAAAAATTTCTAAAATAATAATGACAAATCTGCAATCATTATTATTTTATTTTTATTTTGTTGTTGACAATACAAATCTGCAATTATTTATGTCCACCAAAACTTTCTTCGATATTTCATCATACTCCAAAAGTGAATTTACCTATTTTGTCAATTTAAACTTGAACTCTCACTTAATAGTTACCTAGTTTCTCAATTCCGGTTTGAGTTATTGAAAGCAATTAGATTCTGGTTAATTTTGGTTTACTGAGGAAATAATTTCCAAAAGAAGCAGATCGTCATGGACACAGTTTTGCCAAGTTGCTGTTATATGTTCGAAAAAGAGCAAACAAAAGGGCCCAAAAAGAGGACGCAAGGCCCAGTACTCAGAGCGAGTGAGCGAGCGAGCGTGATTCGCATCGAAGAGAAAGAAAGAGAAGGAGCTTAGAACAAAAAAAATTATCTGCGAAGAGGGAAACAGAAATTGAAAGGAAAAAAAATTGCAATTCTACGTGATGAATTCCTTTCTCTAAACAACAAATTTCGTCGTCGTCTTCGATTCGAAAACTGTTTAGAGAGGAGAAAAATTGCGATTGCAGCAGCCCTTAGGAAAAGTTTTTAATTTTTTGTGCCCTAATTTATCGCGTTTGCGTTTCCAAACGTCCAATTTCAGGTGACTCTTTGCTCAATTCCCTAAATTTGAGATTTCTCGTTTCTCTACTCGCAAATTTGATTCACTACTTGTAATTCTAGCTCTTTCGTGTGCTTCTTTACATTAACACTTACTATGAATGCAAGTGTTTTTCAGGATATGTTGTAGTTAATGATCCCATGGAAGGAGGACTTAGCGAGACTGGAGCAGCTGCCATTCAGAAGGCTCAAGCGGACCTAAGGTATTATATTTGCAATGTGTGTTTTCTTTTTGCTGCTTATAGTTTTTCTATTGGAGTAATGAAAAATTAATTGTTTCAACAGGGTGGAGTATCATGTCCGCGAGGAAAGGAGGAGAGAACTGGAGTTTCTGGAGAATGTATGCAATACTTTAATTTTTATTATCTTTCTTTTGGAGTCTTATTAGTCTCTCTCTTGTATAGGGTGGTAATCCTTTGGATTTCAAGTTTGTTTATGCTACTTCTCAAAGCGTACAATCTACTTCGCTCACAGATAAGCAAGCAGTAAAGAGGTATGTTTTTTTTTTTTTTTCCGATTTCATGGATCAGCTCATGATTCTTTTCTTACTCTCACGTACAGCGGAGTCAAGGATAGCCTTCTCCGGACTGCGTCACCACCTGGTGATTCCGTGGAGAGTAGTGGTAGACCTGGAGTTTCTGAACCCAATACAGCTGATAATCTCTTACTCTTTGATTCTGATAATAAGTCACTTGAAGGGCAATATCCTAATAAGAGGAGCAGAACTTCTGAATCGCAACGGTCTTTCAAAGTTAATTATTCCCGGGGAAAAAAGGAAACAGAAGAATCTGCCATTTTTCGCCCTTATGCTCGTAGAAACCGATCTAAGATAAATCGTGATCCTGCACGGGCAAGCTCTACTGAGTTAGTTCAGAGTCGTGGTGGTGGTGGTCTTTCAACGTCTCTCTCGGTTCGCAAAGAGTCTGTGGATGTTAAGGGTTCTGATTCCGAAGCAGGCAATCATAAGACTAGGCCAACCTCTGCAACTTCCAATGGTAATACCCTTTTAAAGGATGTAGTCCCAGGAAACTTGTTTAAAACAGAAGATGATGAAATGGTTGTACGAGAAAGCACTGCTGCAACAGAAAACAGTCCAGTTGAAGAGAAGGTAAATATCGCGAATAGAGAGACTGGTCTTACTGGAGTGAAAGCACATGCTGTCTCTGCTAGTACAGTAGTTGATTCTCTCAGTGCTGTAGTGACTGGTTGCCAGGAAACTAACTCTAGCCAGTTGAATGGCCTTAAGGATCCCAGAGGAGAGAAAGAATGCTTAAAAGATAGCGCAGCTGTAGAGGCAAAACGGTTAGATCGAGAGTCCTCTCATGCTAACGACGTTGAAGTAGGTGTACATACTAAAGTAGATCTCCATAGAGTGGACTCCAACAGTATGCCTATGCAGAATGCTTCAAGAGTAGATGAGATACTGAATCCCACAGTTTGTGAAATGGCGAATGCAAAGAGCGACGAGGCTGGTGAATCTACCATCATTATTAGTGAGCAACAAAAGTCGCTCAAAGTCGAAAATCAAGATCATATAAGTACAGTGGAGCTGCATAATGAAAATAAATGTTTTGAAACTGAGAGCAAACAACGAGATGATTTGGACATACCGCAAAATGATATTAAAGTTACTAGTGGATTAGCTGACGCTTCCGACAGCTCTTTGTGGCCTATAAAGTCTCAGGTAGCTACAGAAACCAGTCCTTGCAGAGTTAGCAAAAACGTGTTGCCGGACCCTGGCATTACAGCACTAGAAGACCAGCATAGTTTAGACGATAGCTCAAGAAAGGCAGATACTTTGATGGAGGACTCTATCCTTGAAGAAGCTCGAATTATAAAGGTTCTCTTTTTCAACTTGGGTTGATGATCTCAACCTGCCAAGCTTTGGAAGAAGTTCTAGTTACTTTTTTATCCATTGTCTTGTATGTCTGACTTGCTACACAAACAGGAAAAGAGACAGAGGATTGCTGAATCATCTTTTGGTACCTTACCAACGGAGGTTCGTACGAGATCTCAATGGGACTTTGTCCTTGAAGAAATGGCATGGATGGCAAATGATTTTGCGCAGGTGTGTTGTACCTGATCTTTCTGATCTGATTTTATCAAATCAAATGAAAAATTGTACCTTTTATGGACTGCCATACTGGTTATTAGTAAGAACATATATGGGTACTCCTCTGTATGAATGGCGTCAACCTTTCTGTTACTGGAACATTTATAACTACGTCGAGATATTGCATTTCTGTTAAACTCACTTTTACTTCTCGAATTTTAGGAGCGTCTTTGGAAGATGACTGCTGCCATGCAGATTTGCCATCGAGCTGCCTTTACCTCTCAGCTGAAATTTGAGGAACGAATTCAGCAGAGAAATCTGAAAAGCTTAGCTTCAACTTTTGCTAATGCTGTCTTGCAGTTCTGGAATTCTGTGGAGGTCCTTAGGGAGCACGAGGAAACAAGCTTGGGAACTAATACGGTATACGACTACCCCAGATATCTGTCTTATGTTTTCTTATGACAATGATGGCTATATGGTTTTTCTTTTCCTTTGGCGCGCACACACACACACACTCTTTGTATATTCGCTTCTGACTGCGACATTGGATTACTCTGCTTTTCTTTGCATAGTCTAAGAGATTGCTCGGGTTTTGTTACTCTTTTATTACACTGTTGATCATTTCTTTTTGGATCATATGCAGGAGGCAGCGAAGGAATTGAAGTCCGATAGTGACGAAAAATGTTCAGCTTCTGGTGTCACAGAATATGCACGCAGATTTTTGAAGTTTATGAAGTCTTCTACCCCCCATCTGCAAGCAGCAGCACCGTTAACACCTGAGCATATGTGTGACCCTGGCATAGTGGAGACATCTTGGGATGATCAGCTTACAGAAGTATGAAATTAGTCATTTGATCTTTCTGCAGCCTTTCGATTGAATACTAACTGTGTGGATAACTCTCTATAACGTTGTAACTGATCTTTTTCATGTCTGCAGGAAAGCTTATTCTATTCTGTTCCATCTGGTGCAATGGAGGCCTACCGAGGGTCCATTGAATCTCATCTTGTCTTGTGTGAGGTATGTGAGAGTATTTAATGCTAGGATCTTTGATCAGTGCCTTACTTGGGTGTTGTATATAAATATATGTCTATGTATGTTTGAATTTCTGAAGATATCTAACAACATTATCCGTCCCAGAAATCCGGAAGTAGCATGCAGGAGGAGGTTGAAACATCAGCGTATGATCCGGCAGAGGGTATGCATAATATATTTAGTTGAGCTCCACATACTGGATAAACGGATACTGATGTTATTTTTACAATTATAGATACAGGATACAATGGTTATGATGAGGATGACGAAGAAACGAGTAGCTATTATATGCCTGGGGCTCTTAGATATAGGAAATCAAATAATTTGACCCACAAAAAAAGAAAGAACTCGATGAAGTATCATTCTGCCCGGTCATATGATCATGGCTCCAACCAGTTGATGGACAAAAGGCCTGCCAGTAATCTCAATGTTGGTTCAGTTTTAATGAAGCGAATTCGCACTGCTTCCAGGCATAGGATTGTGAGTGGGGACACTAGTGGGGACACTAGTTCTTTTCAGGATGAGCAAAGTAGTTTGAATGGTGGATCTGCCGTTCAAAAAGGCACAGAAGTTGAATCTCGTCATAATTTTGAGAAGCAGCTACCTTATGACATGGCTGAAACATCAGAAAAACCAAAGAAGAAGGTTCATCTGGTTTGCAATATGTTTCGACATATATCTAGCTTGATTTGCATAGAATATATTTTATTAATTCTGGCATTACATGATAATTTGCAATTTGCATTTTTACAGGGCTCTGCATATGAACAATCCTGGCATCTTGATTCAACGGTCCGTGGTGAACAGGTAATATTTCTGGTAAAAGATCTCGAAAGTTAATGTCAACAAATGGCTAAGTAAAGCGCCACAGAAGTTTTTAGCAGTGACACTTTATTATTGAAATGATAAATGTGATATATGAATCATATCAGTCAAGTAGGAAGCTTTATGTAATTGTAACTGTGTTGGTAATTGTAATAGATCTACTAGAAAGAATCTAATGAGTTCTTATTTGGCAGGAGCACCGGAAGAAGAGACCGGAGAATCAATTCAATATGAATGGTATCAGTCAAGTATCCGCTTTTAACTTTTTGTTGCATGACTGCATGAGTTTGTTCTTTAGCTGTCAGGTCTAACTGGGGGAAGCCTAATCTTCACCTGGTAGCTAGAGTATCATTACTTTAGGAGCCGTTGCACATCATTGTTTAAATTGTTCAATTTTTATCATCATTAAACTCTAAAGTGAAAGTTCTTCATATGGATTTAATTCTACAGCTTCTGGGATTACTTGCTTACAATATTATGCTGGCATGTATCTCTCTTTTAGTCAGAATGCTTTATTTTAACGAGTTGAGATCTCAATGACATTTTAACTGTATTTTGTAAGGTCTGTATGGTCCACATAAGAAGGCAAAAACTGTCAAGCAATCACTGGAGAATAATTCTCCGGCAGCTTCTCAGATGAGCAATATGTCCAACCCCAACAAATTTCTTAAGTTCATTGGGGGCCGGGACAAGGGCAAAAAATTAAAAGGCTTAAAGGTATATGCTCCGATTACTTTCTCACTCCTTTACCGTCTTGTTTTTTTCTAAGACATGTCTTGAAATTAGAAACTTTATTTATGCAGATTTCTTCTGGTCAACATGGATCTGAAAATCCATGGACACTATTTGAGGACCAGGTTTTTATTTGTTATCTCTGTTGAACCTATAAATATTGTAGGTTGTGTTTCGCATATCTGAAATATTGTTTTCCACTATGTAGGCGCTTGTTGTCCTGGTGCATGACATGGGCCCTAACTGGGAGCTCATTACTGATGCTTTGAAAAGCACTCTTAAAATTAAGGTAAGAGTGTGCTTGTTCTGAAATTTGTTAAGATGTTATAATGTTAAGACATTGGGTTTTCGACAAAAAAAAATATGATGACATTGGGCTGGTACATATTTATCTTTTTCACTTATCCATTGTCCTGGAAAAGTTGTTTGAGTGCTTTTTTTTACGTTAACTATACAGCGTATATATCGTCATCCAAGTGATTGCAAGGAGCGGCATAGGATTCTAATGGACAAAACTGGTGCTGATGGGGCTGATAGTGCTGAAGACTCAGGAAATTCTCAGGCTTATCCATCCACTTTGCCTGGCATCCCAAAGGTTTTTTATTTTACCTGAGACATTGAATTAAAGCTTCCCGAGTGTTTAGTTAACCTGTGGTTTCCCTGGAATTTTTTGTTATCAGGGAAGTGCGAGACAGTTGTTTCAACGCTTGCAAGGGCCGGTGGAAGAAGATACACTGAAGTCCCATTTTGAGACGATTTGTTCGATTGGGAAGAAGTTTCATCAAAGATTTATACAGGTCCGTTCACCCAGTGGTTACCTTTTTTCTTAGAAAACTTGTTTGTATGCTTGTTATTCAACCATTTTCTGACCACAATCGTAGCTCCTCCTGTATGCCAATATGGAGTCCTTCGCTTGTAGAAATTCGGAGGGGTTTATAGAAATATGTAGAGGTTATTGTTCCCGAGAGTGTCATTAGTGCTATTTTGGTCTTTAGCACACCAAATCCTGTTTGCCAGTGTTTTAATGGAGTTGCTAACTTGTTTTGGCTGTCGATTTTGGACATCTGGCTCATATTCTTCGCAAAGGCTTTTTCTTCATGACAACTGTCTTCATCTATAAATGCATAGATGAAATATTAGGAACTGCCACAATATTTAGGACGATGTAGAAGAGTTTGAATATTAAAACCCTAATGGTCCTGATTCTGTTTATTGTTGCTTCTGTATGTTTGGTGTCGCTTCATCTATCTTCAAGAAGGATGGTCGGGATCCTAAGCAGATAGTACCAGTTCACAATTCTCAAGTTATGGCTCTTTCTCATGTATTTCCAAATAATCTGAATGGAAGTGTCCTCACGTAAGTTTTGGTGTTTCTTAAGATTTATGTATCTCCTGATTACTAAATGTTCCACTTTTCTAATATCTCTCGCTTCTCTCCGCATGAAGGCCCCTTGATCTCTGTGATACATCGACGTCAGGTGACGATGTATTTTCACTTGAAAATTCAGGTCTTCCAATGCTGCCGGTGTTACCAGTGGTTCCTGCATCTGACGCAAATCCTTCTAGCAACAACTTGTCAACCACATCTAGCCCAACGAGTGCGTCGGCAAGGTATTTTTCATTTCCCTTGTCTGAATTCATCTCAGCTCAAATCACAGGTTATTATTTCAGCGTCAAGCGATTGACTTTTTTTTTGGTCCTTTCTGGGATGATAGATTCAATATTCCTAGAGGATCGTTGCCACCAGAAGAACAACACCGAATCCAACAACATAATCAGACGTCATCCGGTAGAAACCGGCAGCAGCCTTCTTTATCAACGCCAGCAGCTGTCTCAGGAACTGATCCTGGGCCTCGCCCACCTGGTGGAAATGCTATGAGTGTAAATGGAACCCATAGGAGCTCACCGTTGTCAAGGCCTGGTAGCTCATTGGCAGTGCCAAACACTGGCAGCATGCTTTCCTCTGGGATGGGAGGTATTTCAAATACTGGAAATGTTAAATCTGTAGGAAACTCTACGTTAAGGCCCCGTGGAGCCATGCAGCATATGGTGCGGGTAAACATCTTTTTGCCAAGATATTTGTCTAATATTACTGACAAATTGCCAGTTTGTGAACAATTCATCTGATTTGCATGAGTTTCGGATGCAGGCTGGCAAAGGGAATGGTCCGGGGATTCCGGGTTTGAGTTCTGGATTTACCAATCAAACAATTCCCTCAGTTCAGGCCTATCCAGGACATCTTTCCCAGCAGCATCAGCTGTCGCAACAGCCGCAAATTCTTGGCAACTCACTTAATCATCATCTCCAGAGTCCTAATCGTGCAGCTGGGACACAGCAGCAAGCGTTTGCAGCTATTCGTCAAAGACAAATGGCTCAGCGATATTTGCAGCAACAACAGCAACAGTTTCCAGCAGCCGGTGCTATGCCTCCACATGCACTATCATCACGACCTCAAGTTACTCCTGTATCTTCTCCACAAAACAGTCCTCAATCGCAACCACTTGCCTCGTCTCAGCCATTACCGATACCTCCGTCGTCAAATATGACAGCAATTGGACATCAGCAACCTCTAAAACCGCAGTTGCCGGTTCATGGTCTGGGTAGGAGTCCTCAGTCTGGTGCTTCAAAAGTAAACAATCAAGTTGGAAAACAGCGGCAGCGACAACCCCAGCAGCAATCTGGAAAACAACAACGGCAACCAACTCTTAGTCAGCAGCAAAATAAACCTTTGAAAGGAGGAAACATCATGCATCAGAGTATCTCTGTTGATCCCTCACACTTGAATGGTTCTACTTTGTCCTCTGGTGTACAGGGTACTGAAAAAGTAGAGGCGACAGTTAAAGCTATGCCTAGTCAGCCATCCAACCTAGTGACTGCAGTGAACACATATACAGAGTCTAAACTACTGAATCCTCCAAAACAGCCAAAAACATCTCCCCCTTCTTTACCTCTTTTGACCCATCATCATCAGAGGCAATTGCATTCAGATAACATCATCCAAGGAGAGAAATCAGCAGCTGTTCCAGGTAACATCTTATCTACCTCTAGTCCGTCTGTTACACCAGCAGTTGCACAACCCAACCATCAAAATTTGCTGCTACACCAAAAGCAGGGGAATCAGCCGCAACTAGCATCTCATAGAACCTTTCATCAAAGTCACGACTTATCGAAGCAGTCCGAGGCAGATCATTCCCCACGCGACCCCCAGTCTGTCATCAATACCACCCAAACAGCTAGTATTGGTGTTACAAAGGATGTGCCTCAGGCGAGTATTAGTTCGGTACCCACGGCTACAGTAGGTTCTACTGCTGTCAATTCTCCTCCAAAAGAATTGGACTGCGACTCCTCGGAGAAGACTGGTGTTTCTAAACTAAGCAGTTCTATTACAAATTCATCCGGGAGGGACCCAGTAACAGATATGGAGCAAGAGTTAGGCATTTCTAGTCATGGAGACAAGGCTGTAACAGAAAGACAACAGCAGCAGCAGCTACGACAATCTCCACCTTTAGTACAAAGGACACCGCAGTTATCAGAACAATTACTTGTTCAAAATCAAAAACATATTCCTTCTGAACGGCAGAAGCAGCAGCCTTATCTTAAGACGCTGGAATTAGAAGCAATCCATGAAAAGTCAACTCACAGGCCTCCTGACACCAAGGTGGAATGAGACATGAACCTAGAAGCTCAAGCAGTTGAGATCCTGCGAGGGTTACGTTTGCTTAACCTACAGTGTACAGGTTCCAACTGATCTAATATCTAATGGTAAATGCTTGCATTGACTACAATGCTTTTAAAATATTCTTTGGTTGAGTAAGAGAAACTAACTGAGACAAGTGTATGCTTAACTTTGCAGATGCAGTTTGCTAATTCAGAAATGGCACGGTTGATGATGTGAGAACGTTTGGATGATTCGTGCTCGTCTTTTTGGCCTCTATTTCAACACAGTGGAGGTATCTGATGGGCCCAACTATATATTCTTCCAAATCCTAACCTAATAAAATCCATTGCATCGTTGTATTTAATCCTTTTCTTTTGGTTTGGAAGAGTAGAAACAGTTTTTTCTTTCTTCTTTGGTAAAGAGTAGAAACAGCTGTAGAGAGGTTAAGTTGTGTACACAAGTTTTCTCCACACCCACTTTTTGCATCCTCCATTTTGTGGTGTATATATTAGGGCGGCCTTTGGCCTTCTTTCTGCCTTTTTTTCTAAAAAAATCTTAATAGATTAGTTTTGAATGCTGTAATGTCTGCTCTGTTAAATTCAGTGGATAATTTGGAAAGAAGGAAAAAAAGAAAACCATTTGTTAACTAGGTTTTAAATGGCGTGTTGCGAGCTATGGCGTAAATGCTCTCGACTCTCTCCAAGCGCATTGGTGAGCAATGTCGATCGCCATGTGTATCACCCTACCAAAACGGTAAGCTTCTACTCGTAACACTGTCAATTAAGTTACTTTTGATAAAGACACAGTAAAGATAAAACCAAAGCATCAATTTCATAGATAAAGTAAACGTCTAAAACCAAAACATCATATCAAAAGCAGAACACCAAACTGAAACAGCAAAGCAAAACATGAATCAAAAAGGAATTCAAAGCAGAACACTGAAAACAAAACACCAACATACTAAAACTCCTCATCTTGAAACTCTAATTACTTCTCACGACCAAAACCATTTGCTTCTATCTTGAGCATATCGCATCTCTCTTGTCTGAGTTGAAGAAGTAGCTTTTTCTTTTCTTGTCAACGTCTACTGAACCTTTTATTCCTTAGTTAGGTTCCTGTGCTCTCATGTGACTTCACTCACGACATTCTATGTCAAGTTTTCATTTTCAAACAAATGATCATCTAGATCATCATTGTATAGTTTGTTGTAGGTAACGCAGAAACTAAAGTTATCCAAAATAGTTACGTAATACAAAGTTTAATTGTGCAAATTTTGCCTCCCACATCACATACCCAGTTTCATAAGAGAAACTCAGCATATATATAACTGGATGAACAAATCTAGTTTATGAAAAGATACAAGCAGGTAAAGATTATGACCTAAGAAACGTTTCGGCTTAAAGCCCAAAATTTGGACAGAAAATTGAACAAAATAGACGCGACATCACACCAATAAATCCAGTACCATCTAAAACCACAAAAGAGACCTCTGATCAGAAGAAGACACAATAAAACTATAAACGTGAAGCAAAGATCACTTCACTAACATTGGAGGAAGCATAAGAAAATCATCATCGTGAGGATTTCTTTCTCCATTGTGTTCTCCCACGATTGATCTCCTGGCCATTTTCTGACAACCTCAGCATATGCAAGAACTGAGCCTCATTGTGTCCTTGTATGCTTGACGTGGCAGATCCGTTGGTCCCGGTAAGCTTTGAGATGGGGTCGTAAGGGAGTTCAGAGGTGGTGAGTGAATCTACAATGTCATCTTGCTGGCATTCTCTTCTGTAATCTAGAGTTATAACTTGAAGCTCATGCGTATCAATGATTTCTTGAGGTATGCTCTGTGCCATTACCAGGGAATCAAACTCAAATTTAATAGTTAGCTCAATAATAAAATGATAGATAGGCTTTATTAGTAAGTAACTCACCTCAAGCACCCATCCGATGTAGGTGACGTTATTCACATGCTGGTTCATGTCGAGATCAGCTCGGCGAGGCTTAAGCCCTAGCATAGAATACTGAGCTGGATCCTCTAGTTTTGGGATTTTCTTTAAGCTGCTATTGTTCTCTTCCGGAAACGCTAGTCTACAGGTTGAGATACCACATTACATGGTAGATTAACTGTTTAAACTATAGACAAACTAGCTTATTATAATTATTGAAGGGAACCTCACCTGGGTTCTCGAGGACAGAAAACCAAGTACTCGTCCCGAACTTCATCTGTAACTCTTTGAAGCCGCCTTGTGTCTTGGTTCATCATCACCCACTTGCTGAGAGAGACCCATGTCAAATAAGAAACAAGCTCAGCTTCCAGAATATGCATATAACTAAATAAGCAAAGTATTGGGCAAACCTTGTAGCACGGCCAATAAGTTCATTAGTAGCAGAGTCTCTTAGAATCCAATCACGTCTAGTTCCAATCCTTCCTTCACTCTGGCACCATGTCTCTATCTCAACCACATCACTCCTGTTAAACCAAAAAGTAAGAAAAAAAGCTCTCAAATTTCAAAGTTCGACCTCAAACTGGTGAAAGAAAAGAAATTACCAAGCAGGATATTTGTAGATCTCAATGTGCATTCTTGCAGTGACCCATATGAGATGCAATTTCCTCATGGTGAGTGTTGTGGCAAATCCATCCGTCGAGAATCCAACCTTCTGAACATGGTTACATGCCACCTCCTATATATATATATACATTTTCATGCTTAATTAACATCACTCACATGACGACAAGACATAACAACTAAACTTAAATCACATTAGAACATGCAATGTTGAGAAGAAAACAATTCGCCTAATTGCAAGAAACAGAAGAAAACCTGTAAGAGATTAGCAATAGTCTCGACAGTGGCGGTTTTGTTAATCCCAACCTCATAGCTTCTAACAATGAACTTCTCTTTATATGAATAACCATCTTCCATCAATCGACCAGCTCGGAACCGATCCGCCGCCGGTGTACACGAATTAACAGGACTGATGCTTCCCTGATCCGCCGAGATTACTGCTCGTAGAGGATCTAAAGCAGCCGGCTTCCGTAGCTGATTAGAAGACGAGACGGCGATGGTACGGCGGTTAACCCGGATGGAATCGGAGAAGAAGGTGTGTAAGTGGTTAGTCACATTACACGAAAGCTTCAACATTTTTCGATGAGTTGTTTTTTTTATTTGAGGTTTAATTTTGGTTTATAGAAGAAAAAATCAATCAATCAGGGATTTTGTGAAGCTCGATGTTAACGAGGAGGACGGTGGATTTTAGTAAATTACGATTTTGCCATTTAAAAGGTGGTTGTTTCGCCAATTGGCAATGACACATGTGTGTGTGTGTGGTGAATAAGAAAGCTCTATTTATTATGCCTAGTTGACTACAACTTTTTGTATCCAAATTTTTTGAAATGTAATACATGGGAAATGAGCTTTATATTTCTTTAACTATTTTCAGTCTGACACCTTTGATACTTAAATATTAGCATGTGCATTTATTTATTTTTTAACTAATTGTCAATGTAAAATGATCTTACAAACGTAAAATAAATGAGTTACAATACAAAGTTTGTATTAAAAATATTGAACATGTAAAATATAATTATATAAACTTTCACACTCTTTAACATTTTCACTGCAACTTTATGTATCCATAAATTTTGAAATGTATATACGTAATATATGGGAAATGTTCTTAATATTTTTTGGGGAATATTTTCAATAGATATTTTAATACTTAAATATTGTATGCACAAATTTATTTTTTAGCTAATTATTTTTTTCATTCATCATGTTTTGGTTGTAATGCTTCAGTGAGTGGTTTGTGTCTCCATCAGGTCTATTAAACTTCTGTCGAATTGTATTTTCAATATACTTTTCTTGGTGAATCATTTGCAGTTGGCTCTTCTTTGTGGTATGCTCTGTATGAGTTGAGTATGTTTTCAAGATGCTTGTTGAGATAGAATGTTTCGGCATTTGCCTCATTTTAGCTGACTCAACTCGCATGTCTGCTTAGAGCAGGTTTATTGGAAAGCTCTTAAGTGGTTCTTAAGGTTAATTATAATTAAAAGAAAAGAAAAAAGGAAGAAAAAGAGAAGGGACGTATCTTAATTAAGCACGGGAAGGAACGTCGCTTACCGTGCACGTGTCGCAAAGGAAGTGGCCACAAGAGAGGTAAATCATATCGAAAGAAGAAGAGGAAGAATCGCGAAGAAGAAGAATCAAAGCATGAGTGGGCAAGAGAATCACGACGGCGGCCGGATCTCTACTCCCTCCGCGTCGGAGCGCAAAGCTCCTCACTCCTCTGACTACGCTTTTTACCCTAAGTTCGATCCCAACGACGTCACTCCTCGTCCTCCTGCTCCCATCTCCGGTGCCGCCATCACCACCATGCCGCCGGAGTTCAATCCTTACGTCTCTCCTTCACCTGTCCCCAAGAGTAAGTTACTTTGTGTGATCCGATCTCGCATCTTGTTTAATTGATTGATTGATCGATCGATTTTGGTATTGGTGAAGATATGTTTTGAATGATATCTCAATTTGTTTCATAACTAAAATGAATGCCTATTGAGACTGTTCCCTGACGTGTAAAGAATCTCTGATCATATGTAGAGTTATTGGATGCCAATTTCCAGTCGAGTTGCTGAGATAGTAGAATTAATTATGATATAGAGTCGCTTTGGCAGATAAAACTGTGCTTGATATTGGATTTTGAGTTTCTAATGTCTCATCTACCCTATAACTGAATGTGGTTAAACTGCAGAAGTTGCTACAATTGGAGGAAGATGTGAACCTCTTAGAAGAAGCGTATCCTCAAGGAGAGAAGGTAAGACATGTTTTTTTTTACAACTATATCTAGATTCTTTGTGTTATTCAATTGTTCTATAGCCTTTGTTCTTTTCAGGCAGAAGCTGCATGGGTTTTCACTGTCCTGGGATACTTCGCCAAGTTTATTCTTGGAATCATAGGGTTAGTACTTTATAAGATAATAATTTTTATTGGCTAGATGTTAAATATGCCATCATAGCTAAGCCTCTGGTGTATTTTTTTGTAATTGTAGATTGACCGTTTCTGTTGTTTGAATTGCGCATATAATCATATATCTACTTGCGGAAGGTGGGTATGAGAAGATCTTCAAGCAAACGTTTGAGTGCCTTCCTGATGAGCAGCTTCGCAAGACCTATGCTTGCTACTTGTCTACATTTGCAGGTCATGTGATGGGTGTTATGTATCTTTCCACGCAAAAGCTTGCGTTTTGTAGTGACAGTCCTCTTTCTTACAAAGAAGGTGACCAGACCAAGTGGAGCCATTACAAGGTACGATGATCCCTTTTTCTTTCGTGCTCTTTGCTTTGATATATGTTTACATTTAAGGGAAAAAAATTGGGAATAAAGATTCAGAACTTGTAATTATTTGATATGTTGAAATGTTTAGTGACTCTAATATAAAATTTGATGTTTAAAAATAAGTTTAACATTTTTTTACTGTTAAGGAATTTTGATTAAGAAACTACCAATAAACCACTATAATTAAGTGTCTCTTAACAAAGTCTCTTATTTTAATTTTAATAGTAAAAAATTCATTATGGCCCACTTAAGAACCACTTAAGGGTTTTAGCAATAAACATGCTCTTAGTTCCCTTCAGCTTCATGATATCTTCTGACTTGATGAGTTGATGTGCTTATCACATAGTATATTAGTTTTGTCCAACTTGAGACATTTTTTAGCTTAGGATTTTAGAAAATAGATTGGTATTTGTATTAAAAACATATGGATCACAATGGTAAGATAAGTTCTCTTTGTTCTTTAGGTCTAAGAGCTCATATATACTGTAGAATCTCATGTCTCTCTTAGAACTATAAAATATTCAAATATGTCCTTAAATGATAGAATATCTTTTTCTTGAAAATATCTTTAGATAACACAAATCGTTCTATTTTTTTCTTAGATTTAGAAAGATTTGACCATATTCTAAGATATTTGAATATCATATTTACTTGGAATTTTTTTTTACATGGAGGTAGGAAAAATCATCTGACCGAAAGCTGAAAACAAAAACTTAAACGTTTAACTCTAACCCATAGGTATTAGCTCATGGATTAATTATCTCCAACACATATATAAATGTTAATTTTCTATATTAGACCATTTCACTGTAAAGTAGTAAATAGATTCTTTAGTCTCTTACCGAACTATCCGAGACCCGAATTACCCAAACCAATAATTGAAATGCCAAGCCTAATTAATATTTTGATTTTATTTTAAAACCCATAAAGTCAAAAACTACCTTTTAATAAAATAATAATATGGTTATTTTAAATTTTATTTATGATAGTGGCCAAGAATATCACATAACTGTTGACTATAGCGACCCCAAATTCAACAACCACAAACTAGCAAAAGCAATCCGAGAAGTGAACACTTTGTAGGTCAACAAACAACTACTCTTATAGTGTAACAACAAGAAACAAAAATGTCAAGGCTCCTCTTCAAATTCAAAAACCGGAATTACGTCGACGAAATAAACAAGCCCAGCATTTAAACTGATGTCAAGATTCTTCTTTGTTCAATCTGGGGAAGAGTTTCTGTTCCTCAGCTTTCTTCTTAGCAAGGGCTTCTTCGTCGAGAATTTGTATAGGAAACCACACAGGCAACGTGATTGAATCCATGTTACGCACTCTCTCTAAAAAAGGTTTTGATCTAAGGGTAGCATAATCAAATGCTGTGCCAAACGTAGCAAAAGCTATAGAGTATCGAAATGCACCACGAGGTCCTCCTGCAAACACCGTTAGTTTCAAGGTCAACAAAATATGTACAAGGATCCATTCAGCAAACATAAAATGAGGTAATATATTTATAGCACAGGTATTAATTAAGTAATGCAGTTGAAGTAAAAAAAGAAGCACATCCTGTTATGAAGACAAGCAACTCTGAAACTGGAGAAGACAGAAGAGAGATAACAAACCTTGAAGTCGTCCTAATAAAGCACCACTGAAAAGACCACCGATGGCTGAATTCATTAAATCATCGTCTTGTGATTTTCTAGTAACTTTAACCAATTCACGTGTCCCTGGGAAACGGAAAAAGATCACTCTTCTTTTAGAAATAACCAGTGGAGGAGTCTCATAGTCAAAAGCAGCAGAGAGGTTATTAAAGTTACCGCAATAGGAAGCAGCAACGATGGCAGAATTAGTAGCATACATAGCTGGTATATTCGGAAAAGCTTTCCTACGTTTTGACAGTAAACCAACTCCTCCCCCTGTTACTCCTGCCATTGGTGATAAATACACAAAAAATCTCAGATATGATCCCAAAATCTCTAAGCAACAACACTCAGATCACTCTATGATCCCAAAATCTCTAAGCAACAACACTCAGATCACTCTATGATCCCAAAATCTCTAAGCATCAACACAGAGCTTATGTCCTCTAAATCCTTAAAAGCATAAGCATAAAGCTGAGAAGTATAATAATCCCAAGAAACAAAACTCAGATAAGCAAATAGAAAAAACAAGCAAAAACTGACCCTCAAAAGATAACATAAAACTAAAAGTAGTGATGCTAAAATCTTGCACTTTCCGTAACTCTAAGCAATAGAAAAGTCAGATGTTACTACTGTAATCTAAGCCCTTAGAAGATAAGTATAATAAAGCTGAGATCTTTATCAATACACTACATGTTGCCAAGAGAATAAGCTTAGGCTTCAGATTTATAACCCATCGTCATTCGTCAAGGGGCATATGAACAAACTATGGAAAATTCTAGGAAAATCTCAAGTCCAACTATCACAATTCTCGAAAGTTTTCTGCAGTACCAATGGGCAATATTTGATTCATTTCATTCTATATGATTCCCAAAAACCACATATATCTCTAAAACCCTATAAAGATAGCTTATACATCCATCAAAAGAGAAATCTCAAAACACACAGTTAAGAATTACAATCAATCAATTCCAATTCCTATAAGGTATTATGATTCTTTGCTTGGTTCTTCTAGTTTCTGGAAAAATTAGATTCTCATGCCTAATTTCTTCAGCAGTAATAGCAGCGAGAATACTCATAACTTTGATTATCTCTAAAGATGGAAATAAAAGAGTGGAAAGGTCGTAGAAACCTGCGAGAAGAGTGGGGATCAATAAACGCTCCCATAACGAAGGCGCCTGCTCGATCGGAAGCTTAATTGCCTCTTCTGAGAGTTTCGGATCATCCGACTCCATTTCCCAACTCCTTCGCCACTCCAATTTGCTTTCGTTCGTTTGACCCCTCCGCCAACAAATACCACCTAATTCTGCAATCCTATAAGATACTCCCTCCCTCTCTTTCTATTTAATTGTATAGTTAGTTATGTTTTAATGTTTTTATTTTAAAACTATACAAAATTAAATATTTTTTTAATATATATGTATAAATTTGACAAATAAAATATAAAGAGAAATTCTTTTAGATAGTCTCTTTTAATTTGTTATTCACAAAAATAGTTTTTAAAGAATAAAATGACTAAAATAGGTATTTTAGAAGCTAAATTTTTTTTTTATATGTATTTATACTCCTAGAGTTAACTAATTTAGATTTTAAGGTTTAAAGTTAAGGGGTGGGTTTGGAAATAGAGTTTCAAATTTTAAAAAACAAAAATCAAAAAATGAAAATTTCGAAAAAAAAATATTATTTTGGTTATTTTTATAGGGCTATTTTGTGACAAAAACTTAAAAATGATTATTTAAGAGAATTGCCCTAAAATGAAACTGAAGAATATTTATGTTTATTTCCTTTTAGCATTACGATATTTACAAAGAGAAATTTAACACTTTTGAACACACATTTACTTCTTACAAGTAAAATAACTAATGTTACCCACCAAACGCATCTCCATGCCTTTCAGTCCAATTTTCTTAGCCTCAACATTGATGCTAGATTAGGGCCCAGCTTTTCTCTACCAACTCCACCACAACAGACCCTGCCACTGCCACGGCCACAACCAACTCTACCACAGCCCACCAGGTTGCCACCAATGCCGACACAGATACCTTCATTGCCCAATCCGGTGCAGCCCAATATCCCAACCTTCCACAGGCGAACGTCCCTATTCCCTTTTATCTTCCTTTCAACATCCCAATCATTCTTTACGTCACTCCACCACCTTCAAAGAAGAGATGCGACAGATCTTTAACTGTTTACAAGAATTACTATTCTTGTCTTGCCACCGTTTTGTAACATACAGTTTACCTCGTATCAGTTTGTAATACACATAGATGTAATGTTTCTTTTTCCTTTTTTTTTTTTTTTTTTTTTTTTTTTTTTTTTTTTTTTTTTTTTTTTTTTTTTTTTTTTTTTTTTTTTTNTCTTCACTGTTGTTGCTTCAATGGACAAGTTTCTTTTGTACCAGTACAACCTTTTCTTATCCTTTCAGTTTTTTTTTTTTTAAATTCCTTAAGCTTATTTACTTGTGCAACGCAGATTAGACTAAACTAGTAGGCTATCAATATACATAACGTAACATACAGTTGAAACAAGTCATAATCTTGGACGAGGCATTCTTCATTATGTTGCTAAGAAGTAAGAACAAACCCAAAAAAAAACAGCTTTACTTTTTGGCAGTCTTCTGTAACAATTACTGGATAATGTTTTAACCGAGTTGGCTACCATTTGCTAGGTTTTTGAAAAAGAAAAGGTCTCGTTTGCAGTTTGATTTGATAGCATCCTCTAATTTATCAACCTGGTCAAAATCAACCTTGAAGGAAACCATGGTAGTACCATCTTTCCCAGTATCATAGTCTTCCTTGATGTCTTCAGCCTGGCATGACTGCAGCTGTATATATATAGAGAGAGATCAATCCATGAGCACACAATCTCTCAACATCTATAAGCAAAAACCAAAAGATTAATAAAGGTGGATATCAGAAAGTAACCTGATTGTAAACAACACCTAAAAGATCAAATGTCACCTCGACTCCCATTTGAACCTGCAAAAAACGAATAATGCATGATTAAGCAAGAACATCATACAACACAAAATGGCAAAAAAAAAAGACTTTTAGTTTTACTTTAGACTTGAAAAGGCAAGTGGAAGCAGTTTTCAAGCAATCAGAGGTAACACCACCATATGCTCTAACAAGACCTCCGGTTCCAAGTTTGATGCCCCCAAAATACCTAAAACACACACTCATTACACGAGAAAAATCCAGAATCGATGATGAATGAGTAGTAGATTCTATTACAATGGCAGAGAAACCCACCTAATGACAACAACCATAACTCTGTCTAATCCAGACGAACAAATTGCAGACAGCATCGGCTTTCCCGCTGTGCCCGATGGTTCACCATCATCACTAGATCGATGTTGATCACCAACCTAATAATAATAAAATCGAAACTAAGAAAAAATAATAATTCTCAGTTTGTAAAATGTTTATTTAAATCGAGTCACCTTATAAGCCCAGCAGTTGTGCGTAGCGCGAGGATCTCGGACTTGGGAGAGGAACTGTTGCGCCGACTGCTCGCTGGAGATAGGACCGGCGATTGCGATGAATTTGCTCTTCTTTATCTCTTTCTCTAAGGATACGATTTCTTTGATGGTCGTGAAGGCGGAGGCGGCACCAAAGGAATCCGAAGTCATCGAGCTCTTCGTGGATAGCAGACAAGCGGCGGTGATTCGCCGGCGGAGATAGACGACGACGGGGCTTGCTGCTGCTACTGGTAAGCGCACCAACATCTGATAGCTTCCTCCCTTTTCAGGACTTCTTCTGTCCCTCATCAAGCTTGTTATCCGTTCCATTGATCGGGCCCAGTATCAGGCCCATGTGATAAGCTCTAGATTTTATGAGGAAGAAACATTGACATCGATACTCACCCTTTGATTCGCGCCTAGTGAAATCTCGAACAAGAGATGTGTCATTAGGCCTGCGGTTATTATCCAAACCGAATTTCTCTAACCCACCCAGCAAGTTCAGTTTTCAGTTAGTTCGATTAAAAAATTTCGGTTCAGTTTGACAACTAAAAAAAAAGTTGGTTTTCGATTTGGTAATCAGTTAATTCATTTTGTTAAAAAAAATTAAAACAATACTAATTTTAACTGAAACAAAACTAACTAAAATTTAAATTGAAATAACTGAACTAATCAAAACTAAATCAAAACTTTAACTTAATTAGTTGAAAAACTAAAAAAATTGAAAAACTAAAAAAATTGGTAATTTTTTTTAAAAAAATGAACCAACCATAAATCAAACTGAATCAAAAAAAAAATCGGTTCATTTTGGTGAGATTTCGATCGACCAGAACTAAACGATCCGAATAAAGGATTAAACCGAATCCGCAGGCCTAGGTGTCATGTTTGTAAGTTTTCCAGAGGATTGAGTTTTATCTCCCGTTATAGGTTGTTGGCTCCAGTTTCTTTACTTTGAAAGTCTGTTTCATATGATTTGTGTAGCTTTGTTGTTGTTTGGTATCTAACAATTGTCTCTTCTTTTTCTTTTTTATCAACTCATTGTGTATCATTCTATTAAACTTGGAGATACAATGGCTAGTAATAAGGCCATGAGATTACATATTGTTGGTTATTAATCCTAGCCTTTGTGGCTAGACAATCAGCAGTGTGCAACAAGTTCCTAAGTATATATTTGAAACTAAAACTATGGTTAGTGGCAAAGCTCATAATATCTTGGATTAGGACATATATTTCAGTGACATCGTCCTTCATCTGTGGCATTCCCCTTAAGTTAATATTAAGAGTCTTCATAAGCTCCAAACAATATTGTCTCCTCTAAAACAACTTTAATAGTATGACAACGGGTGACCAAAAAGAAGAAACATATATTTCCAATAAAGCATGAGAAATTTTGTAAGATATTTTTTTAGTTTATTTTTATAAAATTAGTTTTGAAGAAAGAAAATGATCAAAATATTTTATTAAAAAATAGACATTCACTTATAACTCTATGATTAACTAATATGGACTTAGAGTTTAAAGTTAATGAGTAAAATTTTAGGGGTGTAATTTCAAATATTAAAGAAACATATTAATTTTTTAAGGACTATTTTGATCATTTTTAATAGATATTTTATGATAAAAATTTAAAAATAGTTATCTGAGAGAAATGACTTTGAAAATTACTTTAGAATAGTCCTAAATTTTTTTTGTCACAAAAATAGTACACAAAGAAGAAAATGACCAAAATGTTTCATTAGAGAGATAAATATACATTTATATCTCTAGAGTTAACTAATTTAGACTTAGTATTTAGAGTTAAAGGGTATGATTTTGGATTAGAATTTCAAATTAAAAAAATAAAAATAAAATATTAAATTTTTGAAATAAAAAGATAATTTTGGTTATTTTCTTCATTAAAAACTATTTTTGTGACAAAAACTTAAATATTGAATTGACCATTGACTTTCCAACATTTATATTTATCTATTAACTATCTATGTTTTCACAATTTTATTGTTTTATTTCACATTTTCATTTTTTTAATCCACCATATACCAATACCGAATCAAGATCTTCAACTGGCCATTTCGGCAAAATAAACATCTGACTAAACTCAGGTTGAAAACATTCAAGTTTCCAATACCTTTAAAGGAGACACGTAAGATCACAGTAATTGGGCCTTAAAAGCCTCTCTGATAAAAGCCTTTTCAATGAATAACTTTCTTCTTTTTGTTCATCTGATAAAAGCTTAATAGAGATAACATTCTGTCAAGGGTTTTATTTTTCGAGCAACTAAAATGGCGTTCTCGACCACCAACGTCCTCTCCCTTCGCCCTTCAGTTTACGTCAGCTCTAGATTCACTCCATTCCACCATCTTCGCAATCCTCCTCTCCGTCTCTCCTTTCCCTCTAAACCCTCCTTCAATCCCTCCCTCAAAAACCCTAAAACCACCGTCTCCGCCTCCTCCTCCTCCACCAAATCACCAACACTCTTAACTAAACCCTCTCCTCAGTTCCCCTTCTCCGACTCAACCAAATCAATCACAACCCTCGCGATTCTCGCCGGAATCGCAACCAAAGCCCTCATCCACAAACTCTCCGCCGCCGCCGTAGCCCTATCCCCACAGATCCAAGCCTCTATCCGAATCTCCAGCCCTTTGTTCTTCGCGGCGATTCGTGACCGTCCCGCCGGTTACCTCAACACTCCGTTGACAGTTGTCGCGGCTGGTTTGTCCAAGTGGCTGGATATCTACAGTGGCGTGTTGATGGTTAGAGTCTTGCTGAGTTGGTTCCCGAACATTCCTTGGGATCGTCAGCCTTTGTCTGCAATTAGAGATCTGTGTGATCCGTATCTCAATCTCTTCAGGAACATTATCCCTCCTGTCTTTGATACGCTTGACGTCAGCCCTTTGCTTGCTTTTGCTGTTTTGGGAACTTTGGGTTCCATTCTCAACAATAGCAGATGATTGTTGTTACTGCTACTCTGCTTTGCAGGAGCTTATGGATGTTTTATATATTTTCTGTAGTTAATGCATTTGGAATTATAAGGTAATGATTATGTATTGGACTCAAAACTTTCCATTATCAAAATATCTTTATGTTCTGTGTTTCTGGCAATGAATGAGTTTGGTTTCAATGTGAAAGCTTGGATTTTTAGTATGTATTAAGTAGATTGTTGTTTCTCGCAATGCACAAATTTGATTTCATTAATAGAATTGGAGCTTGCCTGTGCTGAGAATTTTACAGGTTCATTCATTTGGTTTTGATTCATTCATTTGGTTTGTTTTTGCACTTGTAATGTGTTTCACTGCAAAACATATATTGGTAATGTTGCAGTTTTTAGTGGATTGGAAAGAAAAAGGCTTGTGATTATAGAACCCAGTTGGTTTAGAAGCATCTTAGATGATCACACATCATATAAGTCCGTTAGTGAAATTTTTAGCTTTCCTTAATCCATATGGAATATAGCTTGTGCAGTTTCGTGTTAATGTTTGGGTACGACATATTGTAGATGGGACCTTCCTGTGATTCCAGGTCTAGGTAATGCATGAGTAGGGGGATACCTAACTTTGGAACTGTTTGATCACTGATCTGGGAGAGAACGTAGGTTAATGTAATCACTTGTGACTTTGTGAGTCTCACTTCCTCTCTTGGAATCTATTGCAATTTGTTAGTGGTAGACTACAAGTAAACAAGCTGTTTTGTGGTGTTCATTCCTCGTCTTCGTGTGTATGACCAATGACTGTTGTATCTTTGTTAAACTTTCATACAAAATCTACAACTTTTAAGTTTTAGAGCAGAACCTTTTGTTATACTTGCATCACGATTCATGTAATGCGGCATATTTACACTAGCTATCCAAATCTATTGTTAACCTCCCCCAAAGCCTTTAGTGCGCTAAAAGTGGGTGGTTCCATAGTCTTCGAACAGAGTTATTTTGTGCTGAAGATCTTCAGGGGTGTTTCATGCATACTTGTCTGAGACATGAAGTGTTTTTTTTTAAAGAAAATAAAAGCAACAACCCCTGTTATTTACAAAACACTGTTCAGAGTCTTCAGACCTAAGTTTTCCCTAAACATGGAAGCAAATGCGTTCATGACACATAACATAACGCAAACCAATTATTGTGTAGTTTCTGTAAATTTCTATATGGTTCAACAACCTAAACCCAAACATCAAATATCAAGTTTCACTTCCAACGACCTAAAATATTAATTTGGTGAGATTTGTTTTTTTTTTATATTTTTTTTTATCTTACACCAATGGAAACGTCATATACACAGCGACTTAAAAGGTGTTCATATCCCCTATGGTTTTGTATCGTAGTATATGTTGAGCAGCTTCTCTGTATACTCTCCAAACGTCAAGACGCCATTAGAAACAGGTACATCTTCATGGATTGTCACTTCCTTTGGGAATGTAAGCTTTTGATTCCTGATACACCACAAAAAAACACATTTTTATTAATCATTCAAATGTGTTTTATCAAGACATCATAAGGAATAAATACCAGTCAGGTTGCATGAACAATGCAAATGTCGATCGCTCTAGACCACGAGCCTCTTCTCCTTGTGGCGCCTTAAAACACACAAACAAGAAATCATATTTTAAAGAAAGATCCAAAAAGCTTGATTCACTCAAAAGGCAACCATGATGAACCAAAACAAATTTCCTTACCCGTACACAATGAGGTGTAGCACAAAGATAACCCCTTGACAGAATTGCTGTTGTCTCGCCTATTTGGTATGCTATTTCATCTTCTCCATACACAACCTTTAATCAAATGCAAAAGGAAGCAGTTCTTAATAATATTACATAAAAAAGGATGCATAGTGAACAGGGTAAATCAAAACATGCCAGTTATCAGAAAGGACTAGTAGTAATGTACCTTAACGACTTGACCCGACCGTGTTCTTATGTATAAGCCAGAAGCAGGATCAGGGCAAGGTACTTCCACTGAATTTCTTGAAAATATTGCACGAGTAAGACCTGTAGAGGGATAAGATTTTAGTAAACCGTCTTAGATAAGGAGCCAACGACACTTTAGGTGAACATTAACAATTCAGGAAAAATATGCAACCTGTGAGTGAACCATGGTCTGTATGCCATCCACACCAAGATGACATGGAATCGCTGTTCTGCGTAGTGCTGCAACAAGACAATATATCCAAATGAAAATTCTACTTTTTATAGAGGCATGTAACATAAGCAGAGAAAGGGCAGAGATATAATATTTTTACGTATCCTGTGCAGGAAAATAATAAAGCAGACGTCCTTTGTGACACCGAGAGCCAAGTAGTATATTTTCAAGATTTTGCATTTCATGTTGTTTTATACCCTTTGACACTGCAAACAGACAATGACGCAAAAACAATTTTAGCACCATGACAAACCGATGAAATATATAAATAATAAGAACGACAAATTAGATGACGTTGATACAATTCATCGATGATGAACAATGCACAGTAAAATAGATAATATGGAAATTATTTTACCATATAGATCACAGTGGTAAGCTACCATCAGCCCAACTTCGAACATCAGTTTACCAAGACCTTTGAAAGCTATATCATGTATGAAAAAGTACACTCAGTTATTTGGAGGAACATAACAAGGGAAAAGTGAAAAGAAGAGAGAATCAACGAAAACAAGCTAAGGTTGCAAACACAAGCATTGATAAGTCACTACAAAAAAAATCACTTCATTTTTAAAGGTGGAGACACCAAAGTACTGACACTAACAACATGCAAGATGAAAGCATCACAAAGTTACCTCCTTGGAGTTCAGGCAAAGAATTACTTGGCCATATGTTTGATCCACAATACCATGGATACCTACATGAAGAAGAAGAATAGAAGACAAAAAGAGATGGTTCATCATGTATACAAAACACCGAATAACTTGTAAACATAATAAACAATGGACATTGGGTGTTAATTTACCGTTGCATTTCAGAGGAATCACTTGTGGGTACATCTTGTAAAGGATTAGCATAATAAGAACCCTTCAACATGTCTGCACAAAACGTTCCATCAGAGCAAGCCAAGGGAATGAATGATAAAACGTAATAAGTATTTGCACAGTCTATGAAGAAACACACCAAGCTTCCCGGATTCAAGCTTCTCCTTGCCATGACTCCAACCAAAATTGTACCTAAGAAGAAGAAACAAAACATGAAGAAACAGAAAAACACTAAACAAGATCATAAGTATCAAAAGAAACCGTATCATTTACCTACTATGAGCATCTTCAAGCTCCCTCTTCACCTCTCCAGGAAGACCAGCTAACCTTTTTACAGAGAAAAACAAAATACTTAAAAGGGCAATCCAACTTTAACTGAATCAAACAGAGAACTTACTTTGGTGCAAGACGAAGTAGACTCTGACGTAAAACAGAGTACCCTGGAACCTAAGAGGAAAAAAATAATAATAATTGTTTGAAAATCTTCACAACTGAAAATACGATCTTTAAAGCGTGTACGCAAACAATAGTGATCTCATCTCATACATCTTTAACCGTAAGAATTCCAAGTCCATTAGGTCCGAATCCTTGTTCAATCTTTGCAGACAAATCTATGTTGCTGTCCTAAAAAAACACAATCAATTGGAAGATTTTAGAAGACAAAACCCACAACGCAGAGAAGACTTTTATGGTCAAAAGAGAATTACCTTGAGCTCGGAGTAGGATACGGTGACGGTTCTTACAGTAGGAACGGATGGTTCCGTCACGAGAGACATACCGCGACGAGTAATCAGATTACGAGGAAAATTGCGGTCTGGGGAGCGACAACTGTGGTTGGCGCACGCAAAAGAATTTGAGACTAGTTTTAGTTATTTAGGCATGATTGTGAGCTTTTATATCCTTTGATTTCTTTTACTGTAAAGTTATACCTGCAAACTATTTTGTTATATTTAATTTCTGTTATATTTTGGCTGGTTGTAACTCAATATTATGTATATATAAGCTGTAAATCAATATTATGTATATACATTGAAATATATATTTATAAATAAGAAAATAAAGTTATAAATAATTTATGTATACTTTACAAAGTAAATAATATATATATTACATGTTATGACAAAATAAATCATGGTTCTTCGTGGTATGAAAGAGGAAGTGAAGCAGAAACAAAATATCAAAATCATGTTTTATTGATCAATAATATCATGGTGTATAAACCTTATTTCCAGATGTCTGATTCTAAATTTAAAGTGAATAGTTGGTGATTCCCCTATTCTATGGTTTATAGGTCTCTTTTATAAATCATCATAGTTAAAATTTAAGATGAATCCTTCTATATCTTTAATATGGAAGATTTCCTTTTTAGAAATTTTATGTTTTATCCAAAGATATGAAAAGAATGATATCTGGAAGCGAGAAAACATTTGTCAGGTGGAGAAGATCGGCATCCTGCTTTAAGTAGAAAAAAATATTTCATATAATATGTCTCCAATAATTGTCTTTTATCTCCTATACAGGTTCATAATTCTTATGTGTTACTCTAACTTAACTTTATGTTTGGTGTGATGTCCAAGGGTGGAACTAGAAAAAAAAGTTATAAGAGAGCATAATAAAAATATTCATAAAACTAAAGATATATTTGTTAAATAAAGGGGACATATTTAAAATTATACATAGAATTTACAAAATGAGTTGGGAGCAGATCTTCTTTCATTTACACATTACAAAATAATAAAAAATTGAACATATTAAAATATTTCCACATTAAAAATAAAATCACACTACAGATTTATTACTATCCTTTAATTATTGTGTAAATTTAGTTAATCATGCAGAAGATAAATTGCTTAAACTATAATATTTTTAATATTATTTTTTATGTTTATCTTGACAATATTTATTTTTAGTTTAAAAAGATAAATAAACATTTATATATTAAAACGTTTGTACATGTCTCCTTCTAAAATGAGCTCGAGCATGTTGAACTTTTTTTTATGTACGTTATGATTTACTGGTAAATGTGTTTTCATCTCTAATCTGATGCAACCGACCTAATACTCCTTCTATTTCATAATAAGTGTCGTTTTAGATTTGTGCAAACGGATTAAGAAAATATTTAATTTTACATATTTTCTATATAAAAACATCATTTCTATACACCTAACCATATTTTAACCAATAGAAAATTAATCTGGAAAATAAAATTCTTAAATTTTGTATTGAAATACGAAAACGACACTTATTTCGTAACAAAATTTTTTTTCTAAAACGACACTTTTGTGAAACAGATGGAGTATATCTTAATAATGTTTGTGGTGTGTTAAAAAGAAAAAATAGAGGGATGGTGTTTGTGGGAAAAGAAATAAAAAAAATAAAGAAAAATCTTTTGATTTCAAAATTTGAATTTCATAACGGCAATAACTTCTTTCATCCTTCAACTCCATCTCCATCCCCATTTCTCACATCACACATACACATCTCTCACTCAAAACATGGCGTCTCTGACACCAGGAATCCTCCTCAAGCTCCTCCAATGCATGAACTCCAACACACGCCCCACCGGAGACCACAGATCCGCAATCCTCCAAGTCACTGGAATAGTACCAGCCCTCGCCGGCTCCGATCTATCGCCTAACCAAGGCTTCTACGTCCAGATCTCCGACTCTCTAAACTCCACCTACGTCTCTCTCTCCGAACGCGACACGGATCTCATCCTCACCAACCGTCTCCAGCTCGGCCAGTTTATCTACCTCGAACGCCTCGAGTTCGCCACCCCCGTCCCACGCGCCGCCGGAATCCGCACCGTCGCTGGCCGTCACGCCTTCGTCGGAACTCCCGAGCCGTTGATCGCGCGCGTGGCTCCTGGACCTAAACGAGATTTCGTTGTCCAGCCGGTTTCCGGTTCTGAGTACTCGCTTGACCCAATCGCAGTTTACTTAAACAATAAACGGTTTGGTGATGATGACGTGGCACTGAATGGGAGGCCAGCGCTTGCTCCGGTGAACCAGAACGAAGAGAATCGTGGCCAAATACGTAGCCAGAAACCTCAAAGATTCTCGTCGCCAGCATCGGGTAAGCAACGGTCTGTGAAGAAAAACGGTTCCGGTACAGTGACTCCGGTGGAGAGAGATCCATCCCCGGCGGTGAGGAGATCTGCGTCTCCGGTTCCGTCGAAATGCGTTGTGCCGAGTCTTGCGGCGGTGCGTGAGGAGAGCAGGAAGGTTGTTAGAGAGGCGTCCATTGTTGTGCCTTCAAGATACAGACAGCCATCACCTAATGGAAGTAGGAAGGTGGTGAATTCATCTCCTAGTGGAAGAAGAATGTCGATTTCTCCAGGAAGAAGGCTTTCGAGTGGTGTGAAGATGTCTCCCATGGTTGGAGGAGATTCTTCCGGGAAGAAGAAGATGGCAGTGGTTCCCAAAGTCTCGGAGGCTCTTCTTGTGGGATCTTCAGGTAACCGGAAGAATTGGGATGAACCCGTTGCTGCGGCTGAGCAGAAGGAGAAGGGTAGTGTTAAGAATCTTCAAGCAATTTTGCGTACTCAGGTAACAAGCAACTCTGACCTTACCGTTCTTTCTGGTGAGTAAAGGCTGAAATTGATAATGTACGTTTCGTTGTAGGCTGCCATGTCAAGACGTCTTAGTGATGCAAATAGGCGGAAGAGTGAAGAGAAAGTGAAGTCGTCGTGTTCATCAGAGAGTAGTTTAGTTGAAGAAGTCTCAGAAATCACTTATCATGATCGGAAATGGACAGATGGTAGTGTCCCATTGGATAGCATCTCAGGGGATCTTGCAAAACTTGCAAAGGTAATGATGAGACAAGTGTTTTGTGTTTTTAGCTACATTGAGAGAGACTTAAAACCACTTGAGTTGGTGTATCCTTCTCATTTATTGTATGTTGACTCTTTTACAGGAGGCTATGCAAAGAAGAAACTTGGCTGCTAAAGCTGCTGCTCGAGCATTGGAGGAAGCTAATGCCAATGAGTGCATCATTAGATGTTTAAGGTGAAAAAAACAAATATAGAAACTTTGTCAATCAGTCTTCTTTGGTCTTTTGACGCCATCGATTTGGTGAACATTTTCAGTAAATTCTCGGAGCTTTCTTCTGCCCCTAAAGTTGGGAATCCGCTGCTGATAATCAGCCAGTTCTTGGTAATCTATGAAGATGTTGTGAAATACAGTCAGATAGTCAACTCAATAGCTTCAGAAGACAATTTTCGTTTGTCATCTGATCAACAAAACCCAATCTCTCTTTGGGTTGAAGCTGCATTAGCTACTAACCTCGACGTTGTCTCACTGGTGAATAACCACGAATCACCTTTGAAGAAATCAACTCTTACTCGCCTCTCTCCAGGATGCTCTACAAAGACAGGTTTGTGTTCTTCAGTTGGAACAAATTTCCATTTTCAGTCAACGTATAAAGATGCAAGACTGTTAAGTTTCTGCTATAATTATTTATTCAGACAATATTGTTGGGATGTGGACAGAAGAAGTAGAAGGCACGAAGGAGACGGCTAAATTCGCAGTGAAGGTACAATCCGAAATGCAAATGTGGTTCATTGGGTTCGTGGAAGAGTCGTTAGACAAGAAAAACGAAGCAGTGCGGCCTTTAGACGGTAGTTCCATAGCTGCTGTTCTGTCTCATCTGAAACAAGTTAACCAGTGGTTGGACAGGGTCGTGTCGGACCAAGATAACCAGATCACAACAATGTCGTCTCTAACCGACAAGATAGAGCGACTGAAACGCAAAATTTATGGATTCGTAATCCACCACGTGGGATCTACTTATGACAACTCTGCTTGATTTTTTTTTTTTTTTTGTAATCTTATCTTTTGCTTTTGTCTATACAATGGCTTTTTAAATGAAAAATCTACGAGTTAACTTATTGAGAGCTTATACAGTAACAGTATCTTCAACACACATGGACTAAAAGAAAGATTTTGTTTATTTTGTGGAAACACGTTGAACAGAAAGCAAAATGATGAGAATCAGACCTTTAACTCTTCCACTTCTGAACTTAATGGTTTAAAGAGAGCTTCCGCCTCGTTCTCGTCTACCTCTTCAACGCTTGCCGGGTTCCATTTTGGATTCTACAATAAGAGTTTTCTCAAATAGTATCAGTTTTTGTTTGAACTTTGATAGGCAAAAAAACATGTTCTGGTCACAATAGATGACATCAATTTGAGGGCAACCTGATCCTTGTCGATCAATACTGCTCTAACGCCTTCAGCAAAATCACCACGCAAGGCCGATCTTAGTGCGATGCGATATTCAGTTTTCATCACACCATTAAGCTTCACCAAGGAAATTAATACGTGATGATGTTAATATTATTCGATATTCGTCGCTTAGATGAGGGAAAACATAATAGAATTCAACTCACTGTTGCTAATTCGTTCTCAGCTTTACCCTTGGCACATGCAACCTTTGAGAAGTACTTCTGTGTTAGGTAAAGAGAAAACGGTGCTCCTTTCTCCAAACCTTTCAGTGCCTCTTTAGCCCATTCTACAACTGTATCCAAACAAAAGGGGTAAGGCGATTTTATTTACAATGCCCATGGATAATCAATCATACCTGAAGGCTCAGAGCTTTGCTGATACTTTTTGAGCTCTTCTATCGTTTCCTTAACAGACTTATTCGAGCTAAAGGCTGACTCTATTTGAGGCAAAAGCGATTTGAGATGGGCCTCAGATTCAGTATCCCCACTGTATTTCGACAAAGTTGCCTGGATGTCTTGATTAGGATCCTCCGACCTGCATCACCGACATGTATGAATTCTTTCAGAGATAAAACAGAGATATGCAGAGTCCATGAAGCCTAATAATATAAAAAGAAATGAGACATTTTGACGGAAAGATAAAGAAAGGAAGTCGAAAAGAGTTAGGAGGACAGACAGGTTGGCTGACAAAATGGCTTCTTTTAAAGAAGCTAGCTTTTCAGATGGCACATAATGCGTCCCAAGACCAACGAACAATGCATCTGACGGCGTGGAGATTCTTTTTCCAGTTAAACCAAGATAAGCACCTACAGAATATTATTGGCAGCAAAAAGTTTCATTAAGCGATCAACACCTAAATAGCAGCCAGTTTAAGAATTTCATATGAAAACATACCAACAGATCCTCCCCCAGGGCTATGAGCTGCTATATATGAAAACCCGACGTCTGGGAACAACCCGATTCCATTTTCCGGCATGGCAAGAACCGTCCTCTGGAATAGAAAACAAAAATATGAAAAAGAGTTCAGATTGTACTAATTCCAATCACAAAACAGTGCAGAACAAGTCTTGATACCTCTGTTATCACACGGTAGCGACCATGTCCAGAAAGGCCAAGGCCAAATCCCATTGTTATTCCATCCATTAATGAGATATATGGTTTCTTGTAGCCAGCAATTGCGCATATCAGGGTATATTCTGCTGTAAATACCTAAGGAAGCAAAATCTCAAAGTTGGAATCATGCTAAAAAAATACTAAGAAAATGGAGGTGACTACTCGAGGAAGTGTCAAAAGTTAGGAGGAGGCTGCTCATCGTCTTACCTATAACCTCTATTTGAGCAAGACCATAGTCACACAGTTTCTACGTTAGCAACTAGTAGTCCTATGGACTCATTATGTTCAATTAGAGAGAATTTCATGTGCTCTTAAACACTTAGAGCATGTTTTGAAGTACGAGGTGCTGAAGTTGGGTAACGAGTATTGTTTTTCTAAGGCATGACCAGAGATTGAGATAATTTCACATTGGTGTCAGTATCTTATCTACTCTTAGATATGGTCCAACTCCAAAAAGTGATGAGTAATGACAGAGAGTACACGAGCAAACCTGAATGATATCTAACAATTGATTTTTGGTGATCATCTGACTCACATCACCACCACTACGACCATGGAATATATATTTTCTATTGGTTTTCTGACCTAAAGATCTCTCATATGGTGCCAAATTCATTATTTATATTGCATAATTCAAGCAACTTATATGTTTACAAAGCATGATTTTATTTAGAAATGATTCTGAATCATCTTTTGCAATTGGTCAAGCAATGATTTATTTATTTAAACAAACCTTTGACACAAGAGGTGTGTTTTTGTCCTTTTGGATTTCTACAGCAACTCCTTTAATATCCATCCCTGCAAACATTCATAAATGGTGGTCACTCCAATTACAAAAATTTATGATTTCGCATGAGGCCAGATGCAACACAAAATTCATTATAATGATACAAACTAGAAACTAGCTTCCTTCCACATAAACGAGGAAAAGATTTGTGCATTTTTTTACCAGCACAAAAGGCACGAGGTGTGCTGCCTTCAATGATGACACATTTGACTCTTGGATCAGATTCCCATTCGTCAAGGTAGCTTTTATACTTCAAATCCATTTCTGTAATATCATAAGAAAAAGGGACCAGCTAAGCTAAGCTTACTTGTCAAATTGAGTTCATATCTGAACCATCCCCAAAAAGATTCCTCTTTTCAAAGCCAGTTTCAACAATTTGAATCCCAAAAGGGTAATCATCACTTAACAAGGCTACAAAATTTCATAAATCTCACAGATGTTAATGAGTCTGATTCACAAATATGGGGGGAAAAAACAATCAAAGCAGCAGCAACACTCATATAAAGAGAGGGAAACACACAGTTTCTGCAAGGATGTTGAAATTAATACACAGCGAAAAACGGCAAACGTTACCTAGATTCATGGCGTTAAGAGCTTTGGTTCGATCGAGAGTGATGACAGCGACGCCGTTCGGATGAACGTTTCCTTTAACGAACTCTTCGCCGCCGCCAGCTCCGGCCATTGCTGAGAAGGTACGACGATCGGAGATTGAGAATCTGCTGAGGATGTGATGGGAAGACGAGAAGGTTGATGAGTAAAAGATGCGATGGGAAGAAGCTATCGCAAAAGTTTTGATCATCGATTCGTCAAGTGTTGGAACTTCCACATCACACACCACCACTAAAGGATGATCGAGTGAGTCATCAGTGACGAAGATCGCAATAGTAAATACTCTTCCCTAGTCAGCGACTTCAATTTCTTTTCAAAATGGGCCCATTTGATTGGGTTTTTATCTCTCCCTTTTTTTATAACACTGATTTGCGTTTCATAAATATAAGTACCCAGATGTTCAAAAAAAAAAAAATACCCAATCCAAAATTATTAATAAGATAAATTACACAAAAAATATAATAAAAGTTAATTAAGCTACATAAAAAGACTAATATGATCAAAATATATTTATAGTTTTAATTATTTTATATCTATTATTTTCTATTAAAATTTTGTAGAAAGATCATAATTTCATAAAATTACAAAATAGTAAACTTTAGAATTCGGATTAAAATATAAAAAATTATGAAACCATAAAAATTTAAATCAAATTAGATTACACATTGGTTATTTATTGATTCAATCAATTAATCTCGGGTTTTAGTAATTTTTATAAATTTTAAATATTAATATTTTTAAAAATTCAAACCGAATTATCGGATCACCGATTAACCGCTTTGATCGCGAATCCATTTGAATTTTAAAACAATGATTTAAATGTAAAAAAAATACACAAAATTCTTATAAATTAACAAAATATTAATTAAATTATTAGCAAAAAATTTCATCAATTTTTTTTATTTTTTGTAAGCGCGAGTCAAGATCTAATATATTTTTATAATGAGAGAATTGTAAAAATAACGGTTTTTGTTCAAGGAAAACATAACACTAAATGACGCCATTTTAGATCAAGGTTAGTTTTTAATCATGATTTAGCAATAAATGATTAGTTTACTAATTTGGTTTACGGTGTCTACAGTGTTGTTAATAGTGTAAACGAATTTTGTAAAGTGGATAATCTCCAACTTCACTCAGTTCTCGTCAATAAGGAGTCTAATATAAAACTACAGATCTTAAAGTCGAGCATCATGGGACTGAGCCAAGGTTTCGGTAGTATCCAGTTACAACACTGCAAACGTGAAGCTAATTGACGTGCTGATAAATTATCTAAATTTTCAATAGAAAAATATTTTAGAATAGTTTTAAAAAAGTTTATCACAAAATAGTATATAAGGAAAAAAATAACTAAAATATTTTATTAAAAAGGGTAAATATACACTTATATCTCTATATATTAACTATTTTAGGTTTAAAGTTTAAAGTTAAGAGATGAAATATTTGGGTTAAGTTTTCAATTTTTTTTTAAAAAATAAATATTAAAAAAATTAAAATAAAAAGTTATTTTAATCATTTTGATATTTTTCATTTAAAAATTATTTTTTTAATAAAAATTTAAAATAAACTTGTCCATTTTCTATATTGTAATCACTTATGGGGTATGTACCATATATGTTCATACTTTTTGCAACTCTGTAATCATTGACAATGATTAATAAACAAAAGTTTAGCCGAAAAAAAAAAATTAATGTAAAGTGGTTATGCGTGCTTTTATAAATTTATTGAAGAATCAAAAAAAATAAATAAATAGTTATTTTTTGTTAGTTTAAAAAATTCTGTATTAAATTGGAAACAATTATTAAACTATGTATTAACAAAGTGTACTTTGAAACAATTAAATCATAAATTGAGTATTTGCAAATAATCCAAAAAAACAACTTCTCAATTTGCATATTTTGCTAAATTAAACTTTTAATTTCAACGTGCACAAAAATAAAATAAATTAATTTCAACCTTTTTTCCAGCCTGCCTGAGTCAAACTCGCAAGACAAGGAGACCGCCGCCGTCAATATTACTCCACAGATCTAACCCCGTTTATTATTTCCATCCACCTATCTCCCTTTCTCTAAATCTCAAATCTACTCTCCTCTCTCCCTCACGCGCTCTATCTAACGCAGACCATTCTTAGCTGTACAAGAGACTCTCTCTCTCTCTCTCTCTAGAAAGAAGTCATCTCTGCGATTTGATTCAACAAGCTTCTAGATCGTTGTCGTTGAATCAGCATCACCGTCAAAAGTGAAAAAGTATAATCCCTGACTAGATTAGTCTTTCAGGTTTGTTCTCGGAGTCCTTTGTTCTCTCACGATTTCTTCTGCTGTTGTTTCCTCATCATCGAGTTCCTCTGTGTGTTTTCTAGATCTGTTCGTGTTAAGCGTAATCAGTTATAAGGTTTAGTGGTAAACTGAAGTAGAAATTAGTATCAAAATCTGGTGTCTATATGCTTTACTTGAGCGAATAAATCTCTAGTTTTAAGTTAATGATTCAAATTGAGTTTTTATTTCATTCATTCAGATGGCTGGTGGAGCGAAAGAAGACGAGAAGAACGAGAAGATTATTAGAAGTCTTCTCAAACTTCCAGATAACAAGAGGTGTATAAATTGTAACAGCCTTGTAAGTTTGTTTCTTTTTGTATTGTCTTCTTCATCTTCATTACAAAGAAAAATTGAGAGAAATTAACTTTATATATGTTTTTTTTAGGGACCACAATATGTTTGCACTACTTTCTGGACTTTCGTTTGTACCAACTGCAGTGGAATTCAGTAACATCTTAGATTTTTTTTAATCTCCTATTATTCTTGTGTATAGTGTTTATGTTGATTGATATATTCATGTAATTGGTCTCAGCCGTGAGTTTACTCATCGTGTTAAATCGATTTCAATGGCGAAATTTACCTCACAAGAAGTCTCTTCTCTTAAAGAAGGTGGCAATCAGGTAAGCAACTCATAATTTTTTTTTCTTGGCAGTTGTGATTCAGTATCTATAAACATTTTTTTGTCTAATGTTGTGTAACAGCATGCTAAGGATATTTATTTCAGAGGACTGGATCCACAGAGGCAGTCAGCACCTGACGGAAGGTATATCATAATCGTCTCTTCTTGTTACAGAGAGATATGGATTGGAGTGACTGATTGTTTGTTTTGATCTGTTCCAGTAATGTAGAGCGGTTAAGGGACTTTATCAGACAGGTCTATGTAAATAAAAGATACACCAATGATGACAAGCCTCCTAGAGGACCTATGGTGAGAAGAACAATGTCTTTTTCTTTAATCACTTTTACTTTGTGGATAAAAGCCTGAGAATTGTAATTTCTTGTTCTGCAGGGCGATAGTGAGACACGGAGTTCTAGTGGGTCTCGAAGTCCACCATATGACCGTCCTTACAGCGACAGATCAAGTCCAGGTGGTGGGAGAAGTCCAGGGTTCGAGCAAGGTAACAGAAAAAGCCCGGAGGTTTTGAATGATTGGCGCAGAGAGGATAGGTTTGGGGGAAGAAAGAAACCAGAAGAAGAAGAGTCACGTTCACCGGAGCAAGTAAAAGACTTGGGTTCATCTAGCCCTCCTATAGCTCGACCTGTCAGGGAGATTTTGGGTGACAGTGTTATTCCTCTTCGCGTGATAGAACCACCAAAACCCCAAGTCAACCGAAATAGCGATGCTCCACCGAATGCACAGGTTTGGCTTTTATCACTTTCAAGAGTTCATTAAGGTTGTAAAGAAAATAAAATACCACATTATTCTTAGGATGGATCGTGATATTATCTGTTTGTCTAATATATTCAGCCCGCTGCTTCATCGAGTAGTTTAACCACCACAAATGATCATCCACCGGAAGTGAAGCTGGAGACTGCTATGAGCTTGATTGATTTTGATGCTGATCCCGAACCTCCTGCTCCATCTGTTGCAACACAACCTGCTGGACAGCCAGCAAGTGCTGCAACCAATGATAATTGGGCATCTTTCGATGCTGCGCCCAGTGCCCCTAGTTTAGATATATCTCAGCCACCACCACCCAGTGGAAACACTGTGGATTCACTTCTCTCTCAGTTAGCAGCGCCTTCATCTGTTCCAGTTCAGACATCTACACTAACTAGTGGACCAGCGCAGCTTGGTCATTCCACGTCACAAATCTTTGCACCACCTCCAAATGGACATTCGAATGAACAGGTGGGCAGTTTATTGCATGGTCCTCAAAAACAATTTGCATAAAGATTCTGCTTCGGAAATGTTATGTGGTAATGATTCTCGGATTTTTTTTTTTTTGGTACAGCCATGGAATACAGGATTTTCATCTAATGTACATAGGTCAATGAGTGCACCATCACTGCATCCTCTTCAAGGAGTCCCTTCTCAAGTTAAACCGTCCGGGAGAACAGAACTGCCTGCGGTATCTATTTATTTAATCCCATTTTTCCTGTACAATTTCTATATATGGTACAAACTGTTAATGTCATGCTAAATAACCTGTCTGCAGGATTTATTCACTGCAGCATACCCATCCTACCCTGCAGCAGCGCCTGGGTGGCAAGCTGGTCCACCTCATGGCATGCACTATGGCATGCAGCAGTATAATAACACCGTGGTATATTTTTTTCTGAAAGTTCTAAATCCATATTGAATCTGAGAGTCACTAACATTGCAGCCTGTTACTTTCTCGTGATTAACAGCCTCTCCAGAATGTTCCGCAGCCAGCTAAGTCAGTGAACCCTTTTGACTTCAGCTCTGAGCCGCCGTCACAAACACAAACAGTATGTTCCCTTGCTCGTTCGACTTATATAGAATAGGTTTTGCGTGAGTTGAGAACTAATCAGTGCTTACGAAAGTACCTTATGGGTTAATGAGTTAAACCATTTCTATTTGCTTGTCCGACACTTGCATCCGAGCAAATTGCCTTCCCAAGGTATTTATCGAACATCAATTGGTGATTTAACTGTTAATTAATGTGAAACTGGTTACAGGAAAGTATATTCCCTTCCATGGCGTCTCTGCAAGGTGCATTACCTCCTTTCGGTATGATGCCATCTCATGGAGTACACAATCATTTCAGTATGCCCCCTCAAGTCCTAGGTCATCCATCTGCAATGCCACCAAGTAAAGCATGACAATTTCTTATTTTCTTTGTTTTACTTGGTTACGTCTGCTATTGAATGATGCATTGACTCTTACGAAATGTTTATTGTTCCCAATTTTTCAGGGTACATATCTCCTCAAATACCTGGAAGCATGCCACTTAGGTATATGACCATTTCATTCAATTAACCCGTTAGTCCTTGTTTCAGTTTATGAAGATTAATAATATATCCGCTGGGTGATACTTGCTAGACTTTTTTTTTACGAAATGTTCGATGAAACTATCTTGGTTCACTTTTCTTACTCTATTTATCCAGAATCGTTTCTAAAGTCAAGACTGTCTGTTTTGTAGCAACTTAAGCTCAAGTGGCAACATGGGTGCTCCATATGACACTCAACAAACATATCAGAGTGCTGCTACAAATTCTTCGAACCCACCTTCTTTCCCTTCAGGAGGAAACCCGTTTGGGTAAAAAGAGTGAGAGCAGTAGCTTAAAATCTGCTATGTTTGAGGATTGAGTTCAAAAGTGTAGTATTGACGTGTATCAAATTGAACCCAAACATGTGAGCAAAGGAAGGTGTATAAGCCATGAACGTGGAGAAGAATTTGGGTCTGTGTGGGTGTTAGATATTTTTTTTTTCTTTTTTATTTTATTTTATAAGCGTCATCCTGAAATAGGTTCGATTATTATTCTTTGGTTACTATATATTTTCATTTCCCTTTTGATGCTTTTTTGTTAAAACTGAGGGTGTTTCTTTGAAAAATCTTTGAGGATCCTGTGTTGTATGATTATGTAAAAGAGTTTATACATTGATGAGATAAAGTCTTGTTAAATCTGAATATTGGAAGCTAAGGACTTCTGAATTATCATTCAGTTTAAAATTTTGTTTTGAGCTTCCAACTTGCTTTATATTAAGACTAAGTGACTATAAATGTTTAATGTCATATATTTTATACAAACAAACAAGTAAATATATTATTATTTATAATTGGGGTGATATAGTTACAAATTTAATTAATAGTATAATGATATGAGCTTGAAATCTTCAACTTCAAATATATATCTAAGTTCAGCATAATTTAGAAACCTTTGAAAATTTCAGAATATAAAACACTTACCTGCAGTAAGTGTTTATTTTAAGTTCATTTGATAATATGTAATTTAAATGTCAATGTAAAGAAGACTATCATTAGAAATAAATGACTCTTGAATAACACCCCCTATCAAGTTTAAAATAAATACTTAGGGTGTAACTGGTAAACAAAAATGAAATTGATGGAACAAAAAAATAGAATTATATGAATGAAATACTGAAAAAAATGGAATGAAATTATTCCATTCATTCATGAACAAATTTGTTTTGAAATAGTTTTTTGTATTTTATCAAATTATTTTTGAAATTGATAGAATGACCATTCCATTCCATTTATAGCAAATGGTGAAAAAATCTGTGGAATTAATGGAATCACCCATTCCACATATTCCAATTCCAAATTTTATTGATCCAGTTACAGCCTTAGTCTTCATAGTTCTCAATCTTCTTTCAGATCAAAATCATAATAATAAGTATTCACTATTTAGACTATTTTAACTCCAAACATGAAATTTTTTCATGTAGATAATCTTAATCCTTGCAAATGGAAGAAGTCAGCGACATTATGAAAAGTAGCCATGCGACTGAAATTGTTATATATATATAGTAGAAACTCAATAAGTTAATAAACATGGTAAATTAATAATTTTCGGTCCCGAAGTAGACCAATTCAAAATAAGTTAATAATTTTATATAAATGTATAATTCCATTAAAATTACAAATTAATAATTTATATATTTTGTTTATTTAAGTATAAAAAAATATTATTGATTTTATATTCACAATGAAATCCATCCCTGTTTTTTTTAACATTTTGATATATTTTGATAGTATTTAATAAAATTATATCTAAAACAACGTTTCAATTCTATGAAACATATCTTATATTCACCAAATAATATAATAAAATAGTATAAAATTGATTTTCTAAAATTTAATTAATGTATATACGGTAAAATCAAATAAATAAATTTTTATAAATTAATAATTCTATAAATTAATAAAACAATGTAATTCTAGTATTATTAATTTTTAGAGTTTTATTATATATATATGCCAATAGCTGAATAGATAACCAAAAACTTGTGTTAATTTTACAAATATTTAATATTATATCTATGTATCTATGTATTTTGAATATATCTATATATTTTAAATATATCTATGTATATGTATTTTTGTTAATATAAATATTATTTTTTCAAAAATTTGCAAAAAAAAGAACTAATTGAACTAACCAAACGGTTAAATATAACCCGCAGCTCTAAATGATCAGCTTTGAACAAACATCATTTATATTTTTTGTCAGCAACAAAATTCATTTATATTCTTTTTTTTTTGTTTGGTAAACTAATTCATTTATGTTCTGTCTCTTGAGTCCGACTTTGATGAGCTTATATGCTGGTCCAAGTCATTTCTCTTAGGGGACAGTGTCCTATTTTAAAAGAGATTGTACAAAGACAATATGCCAATAGCTGAATTCTAATTATTTATTGAGAAATATTATGATATGTTTTATTGGTCACGTATTGAAAATGTACGATTAAGATAAAGAGATAAAAGAGAAGTTCACGTGAAGAGAACAAGACATTGGCTTTGATTGGTAGCTATGCGGAATGGCGGAATGGCGTGTGAAACGCGATTCCGCAAGTATTTTGCCAATCAACAAAATGTTGCGGAATGAAAAAAAAACGCAAAAACGCAGGTTTGCGTTTTTGCTGACAAAAATATAAAGAGAAATTTTATTAAGTGAAAAAGTGAGTTTTAGTAGATTATGGTGGAAAAATTTACAAAACTAACACTTTCATATTATTAAATTATATGCTAATACTATCTTAAAATTTAAAATACATAACAATATTATTTTAATAATAAATAGTTATCTTGTAAATAAAGTTCTATTATAATTTGTATATTATAAAATGTTAATTTATTGTTAAAAAGTATTAAAAGATAAGCTACATATTTATAATAAGAACTAAAATATTTTTAATAAATATTAGTTATTTTCATGTTTTATAATAATTAGTTTAATTATTACTATTTATTTTTTGTTATAACAAGTTAAATACCATATAAAATAGTTTAATTAATTTAATATGTATTCCACCATTCCGCAAATTTTAAATTTTTCCGCGACTTAATTAATTTTTTCCACAGGTTAACTATTATTTCCGCGATTCCGCGATTCCGCTATGGTTACCAATCGGAGCCATTGATCTGATTGATGTTAGAGTCTATTATTTCACTCTATAGCTAGCTAGCTATTCAACATCTACGTTATTGATTGTGATTAGACTTTGTGTCTCATTTGTTTTGTCTTCTCTCTATTCATTTATCAACTATTGTACCACATAAGCAAGTTATACTAATCATACAAACGGTACATGCCCAATAACTACAAAACAATTGTGAATCCTCATCCTAATATTAACAAAAAAATATAGATACATAGCATAGATATATATTGAAACTTCTGTTACTATTACCCACAATCAAGGGCGAATGCAGAAGACTTTTTGACAGAATGCACAATTAATTTAAAAACAAAAATGTCATGTGAAAAATTGAATCTAGGTAAATTGTGGGTGCACTAGACGGTTTGAACCAGTGGCGGATTCAGAATTTATTTTAAGGGTTCATAAAATAACAAAAGGTGTCAATAGAGGCTTGAATTTTGGTTTTTAGGTGTCATAATAACAGAGAATATTGCCATTTTTGCTACTTAATCTTTAGTAAATCTTATACAATTTTGTTTATTTATTAGTTTAAGGGGTGTCATGTGATCCCCAAAGTCCTTAATGGATCCGTCTCTGGTTTTAACTGCTTTATCCAATATTCCATCCGTTTCATATTATTTGTCGTTATAGTAAAACATTATCGTTTCAAAATAAGTGTCGTTTTAGAGTTTCAATGCAAAATTTATTAATAAGATTATTCATTTTATTTTTCTATTGGTTGAAATATGGTTATGTGTATAGGTAATTGTATTTTTATTTTGAAAATATACAAAAACATAGTTTCTCTTGTTGTATGATGCATAGCTATACAATATATGAGACATTTGGGATTTTTTTTTTAAGTTTACATTTCTTTTGTCTTTATAAAACCTTTTATTTTTACTTTTTTCATTAAACTTTTTAAAATTCATTTTAATTTGTGTTTAATTTGATTAACGAAATGTTAGTTTTGAGATTATGAAAAATATTATACTATAAAGATAATTTAGTGATGATATTATACTATGGAGACAACTATCCCAAATTTTGGTTCTATTTTGATAATTTTTTCAATTGCCTAACAATTTTTTTTAATATCGATACTTTTATGTGTGCACGGACACTCCCAACTCATAGGGTGGTTTCGCTCCTGTCTACAGTAAAGTGCAATACGGTTATAAGTATTCGAAGCCATATTAATCACAAATTGTCCATTGTAAGATCAAAACCAGTTGAGCTTTAACGAATTCATGATAAAATAAAGCAACTTTAGCCTTCCGTGAGAATAAACCTATAGGCTATAAAGACCATTTTAAACCAAATATATAGAGAAACCTATACAAAAACGAAATGTGGAGGAACAAATTCTGAAACAAAAAAAAAGAGTAAAGAGGGATGGGTCCATGTTTATTATGCATGTGATGTGACAAAAAACAAAGCCCACACCATTAATGAGAAGTTTGAAGAGAAATTTCTATGCTTTTTCAACTTCAATTCTCTCTTTGCTTCCTATTCTGTACTCTGTCCGGATTTTGCCCATAACTTCTTCTGTCTTTTTTAATTTCTGTTTCCACAATGGTCTAGTAACAGGCCACGTGAAAATCATTACCATGAAGTGTTTTTATTAGTTTTGTTATTAGACATTCCAATAACTTCACTGTACTGTGTCAGGATAAGTGTAGCTTGATTATATAATATAAGATGCTTTGGGACCTCATTATATAAATAAAGATTAACCTGTGAGATACATGCTGCAAAGGCCGCAATAACGCTGGGCATTCAGCTTTTTGGTTCGGGTCAGTTCGTTTTATTCGTTTTTCGAGTTATTTGAGTTGGAGAGTTTAGGAACCGTTTAGGAACCAGACATTTTTCGGATCAATTCGGTTCGGATAATGTCGAGTTTGGATCGAGTTTCTATTTTTTATAAAACTCAAAGTAGAACCGAATTAAAAATAATTCGGGTTTGGTTCGGGTTTAAGTGTCCAAAAACCGTAAAAACTCCAAAAAACTTGAGTTAAACCCGAAAACCCAAAAAATATTCAGATTATTTGGGTAGTTTGGATTTTTTAGAAATTTTTATTTATAAACTATATTTTATATATTAAAATTTAAAATAATTATTTTTTAATATATTCAAAATATTCAGGTACCTGTTCAGTTTTTGATTCGGTCCCGGTTTGATTTCGGGGTTTTGGATTTAGAAATATAAGAACCATTTGGGTTTTTGTAATTTTCAATTCGATTTCTGTCTCGATTTTTTCGGTTCGGTTTCGGTTCAGTTTTCGGGTTACGGATAATATGCCCCGGACTAGGCCGCAATGTGGAGCTTCTTCACTCACAAATAAGCATTTCTCTTCATTGGATGTAGACGTACACTCTCTTCAAATATATAAAAACACAACACATTTTAGAAGAACAAACCATTCAACAGAGAGATAAGAGGAGAAAAAAAGAAGAGAATCTAATCCATGGGTGGCTCCACAAGCAAGCAGAAGAGAAACACTGCTAGGAGAAGTATCAAGGGGAGATCAAATGAAGATAGGAGGAGACCAACAAGAAGGGAGCTGGATGAGAAAGAGAGAGTCATTTCGGCTCTGAAGATGGCTGAGACAGAGTGGAGGAAAGAGAGGAAGAAACTGAGAGAAGAGATAACGAAGCTGAGGCAAAAGATGCAAGAGAAAGATGAAGCAAAGGCGAAACAACATGAGTGGGAATGGGTCGTGGAACAGATGTGCTTAGAGAGAGCTGTGAGGGAAGAAGCTGTGGAGAGGTGGAAACAACTCTATTTCGCTATTAAGACTGAGCTTGATGATCTGATCCACACAACATACGGTAAAAAAAAGTTGTCAACTAGGCTCAAATTTTAGCTTTTTGGTTTCGGTCTTTTGAGAAAGGAGTTGATATTTTGTAGGAGAGACACTGCGACAGAAACCGCATGAAGGAGAAGCAAAGAACACAGTGCAAGAACTGAGGAAGGAAGTTAAAGTTAGGGAAGAAACCATTGAGACACTCAAAGGAAGAATAGGTTTGATGGAGAAACAAAGACATGGGAAGGAACGGGAGATAGACTTACTGAGACAGAGTCTACGCATCCTCGGCAGTAGCAGCGGGAAGAACAAGGCACCTTCATCTGCTCCCAGAAACCTGCCGACATTCAAAACAAAATTCATCGCATGTAAATAACAGCTCTTAGTCACATTTCATTAAATCACTTCCCCACAGGGATTGCTGAATAAGTAGTAGACTCAGTAAGGTTCAAGACACTGTAAAAGCCATTTCTCTGTATGTACTTCAGAAGTAATATTATATAAATCATCGAGAAAACCAGAGGTAAAAAACACATAAACAGAACTGCATAAAACTCACAAAGTCCCAAAACAAATGATGGGAGGATAACGAACTTTCCTGTAGCGGCTCTCCAGAAAGGAACATAGATGCAGATGATGCTGGAACTAGCCAGCCAAGGGCCGAGAGCCGTGAAACAAGATAGTTGCAATCCCTGTAGCCCACTAATCAAATTTCCTGCATGGTTTCCCAGAGCATGTACTATAAGAGTATCATTGGCATCTATACACTTCAAATATTTTGATAACTTCCAACCATTCTTGTTCCTTTTTGATATCGTGTCTATATTTATGTTTTTCAAGACTGAACCAAGGGTTGCTCCAAAATTATTACATTTTTTGGTACACAGTATTCTTTACTTTGCAATCAAATGAGAAAACAATGCAACCCAGTGGATGCTTATCTCTTGTAAATTGGTATACAGTGTGAATCCGATGAAGCTGGAGCGAGACATTAGATGCTCACTTATTGGCCATAGTTCTCTCACGTTCGATCATATACTAGTCTTTTCAACGCCTTCCAGATCTTCAACATTCTTGTAATATAATTTCACACTCTAGAAAGATTGCCAAAAAAAAAAAATGAGTTACGAAATGCTCCACCCAAAAATGGGCTTGCAGTGTTTAAATGCTACTATCCTGTGTAAAAATTGAATCTTTCATAACTTTGGAGCTATACTTACCAAGTAAAGTGCACCAAATAACATACCTCTAACAGTGTGACGTAATAGAAATCCTCCATATGCTGCATAAGGGCACTCCCATCACGAATTGCATTGAATAGTTTGATTTCAGTTTGAAGTATCTGCTCAACGAGTTCCTTCTCACCTTTCATCTGAAAGATATCACCAATTTTCAATCCAAGATTACTAGTAATCCTCTCTACATCTTCCAAAGTATCTCATATGTAGAAACTTCTAAACCGCAAAAGAGTAATAGGTAAATAAGTTTTGAATTCGTAGATGATAATTAATTAAAATTAGTGAATAAACTAAAATAAAATAGGGTTTAGAGGACTTACAAATCTACTAACAAGAATATCAGGTGTCGCTTCCCCTATCACCTCACCATGATAACCATCTTTCTGAAAATCCATGTTCTCCTGCAACATTATATTTACTCATCAGCAAACTTTTTATTATTAATTACATTATACTGGGAGAAGAAGCATATTATATGACTTAAAGAGCTCATGATGAATAAATGGTTTGTCACATTCAAAGAAACATTATGCATATTTCGCAGGTTACACACTGTACTTACCCAAGACAGAAACAATCAAATGAAAAAAACTAAGAAATAATGATCAAAAGGGTTCGCTTACCACTTCTCCAGCAGCGAGATAAACAGGATGAGCAACATGACAATAACCCATTAAGCGAGGAACTGTGGGAATTATGTCTCTGTGGTTTACAACTCTCCAGCTGTCTTTTACTTTCTGCAGTAAGTAAAAGATTTGCATAACATATAAACCAATGAGATTTTTTTAATGATGATGTGCCCATCTCACTCTACACTTGTAAATAACAATTTTTGTCACGTTAGAAGAAAACATGACCTGGTTATAAACATCAGCGAATTTTTTGTTGCCCACTCTTGGAGATCCAAAATTGTACATAGAAACAGTGATTGCTCCACGTCTAACAAACATAAACAAATCATGTTACTAAAATGCCCAACAAGCTGCTTGTTTGTCGGTGGATGTAGGGAACGGGAGTTCTCATCGTACTTACTTGGCTAATTGGCTTGACGCAAGTTCAATAGCCATGAGTGTAGCTAATGCCCCACCCAAGCTATGGCCAGTCACATAAACATGCCATTTATCTTCACGCTCAGCAACATCATCTCTGCCAATGGGAAGAGCATATGCATCAGAAAATATTGTACTGTTCTCAGCAAATAGATGAATAACAAACAAGCACATACATGTAGCCAATCGCCATTTTGAGCAGCGATATTATCCTTATCCGTACTGAATCGTATGCACTCAGAAATCCACTATGGACCTGCAAAATCCATAGCAGCATTCAGGAATAACTCAGTAAAGGGTACACAACACCAGGGTGTTCAAAACATACCTGTACTTCTTCTTTGAAATCCCCACCAATTCGTTCAGGATTTAGACTGCAACATATATTGAAAATGTTGAGCGAGAGATGAATAATAGCTTGTTCAAACTTCAAATGTGCATAAAAGCTGAAAAAACGATGGCACTAACCCAACAGGAACTAGCATCAAGTCAGTCTGCAAATCTTTCCACTTTGTCTGACAAAATATGAAACATTGAGGCTCACAACTCCAAGGAGAAAAATAAAACACATAATAATTGAGAAGAGAAAGATATATAGATAAAATACATACCTGTTCAGTTCCTCGGAAAGCTATAACTACTCTTTTCCTCCTTGCGTCACGCCAAATTGCCACCTGCAGATTGCAAATTAGTCTTTCACTTTCTAATATGAAACTTGTTTTCCAGGTGAAGAACGATTTATCATCAGTTAGGAAACGAGAAGAAGAGTTTTTTACTTGAGTGTCAGTGATGTCGTTGTCTAGGAAACATAGCTTTTCAAATTCAGATTTGATAAAGCTTGGATGCCCCAAGGCAGTGGCAAGCATTGCCCATGCCTCCATAGCACTTTCTGCGCTACAAAAGAGTGTTTTCATTTCCTCGGCGTTCTTTTCATCCTCTCCGTCAACGTTGACTAGACCAGAGAGTTTCTCACTCTTAGAGAAATCGTCTCTTACACCGGAAACACCATTTTTTTCTGAGACCTTCTCTTTACCAAGACCGTTCTTGCTTAATTGAGGCACTACTGCTTTCAAGACCATTAGAGAACCAAATACATTATCAGCCTGCTTAAGCAATTCTTGTGTTGCATTCTTCATGTCTGTAATGGAAGACTTGGGTGCATTAGTAGTAAGCTCATCATGAACTTCTCGAGTATCAGCAGTGGCAAGCCCTGATTCAATGTAACCAGCTTCTGCAGTTTTCCTTGATTGTAGACCAAAATTTTCCAGTATTTCCATTCCATCTAACTTTAATTTCTTAGGTGATGGAAGGCCAAGTTTCTGGACGATATTTTGACTAACTATGTCAGGGAAGCTATCCCAAAAATTACTTTCTGACCGAATGCTACCACTTTCATTGCTGCTCCTATCATCATCACCACCTTCTTTATCTTCACTAAGGCGATTTGTATCCAATGAGTCCTCTAAGCTAGAGTTTTTGTCACCTTTGGAAGCATCCATATTATTTTTTCCAAGTTCAGTGTTCTTAAGAAGAGGAGTATCATTGAGTGACTTTAACTGTCCAAAGGCGTACTCTACAAATTGACGTGCTGGAATGGCATCAGAGTCAACAAGATTGCTCAAAACTGACTCAATTTCGTTTCTTTTAAGAAATTCTGAAATAAACGGTAACTTCCACCACTTCTTTTCATCTTCAATCTCCTCAAACCCCTTGTATCTAATCTGATTTTTTTTTAAAATACGGTCAAGACAAATGCCAAAGTAGTCGAGATACTAATATTTTGGGTTTAGAATTCACAAACATGTGAGTCTATGGAACATAAGAAAGAGGTGCAATTTACATAAGTAAATCATTTGTGACAGGGAACCTCCTCAGTCATTGTATTCTTTTAGCTAACAAAGTAATAATGCAAGATTCATTAAAAAAAGCTTTTTGACAGAATAAACTAACCTCCAGTTGAACTTTCCCACCACCTCCAATACCGTCTAGTTCTACTAGCACCTCGTGCAAGTTTCCTTGGCAAAAGAGGAAAGAACAAGTATAAATTTGAGACAGATGTTGCAAGTAAGGCGTGCGGTAGGGTCACGGAGAAGTTTGGACTCGTATTCAAAAGAAGTATACTCAACAAAAACAGACTTTTCTCCTCCCCTAAATGCTTAAAGCTCGAAATTATGTAATGAATGTGTGGAACTAACACACTCACCATCACAAATGCCATCCAGGTCGACTTCGGAGTTCCCCATCCGTTTATGTGGGGTGACAAGATTTGCATCCCAAGCAGCAATCTGAAGCTCATTAAGACATCGAATAACATAATAGTTGACTACTCAAAACTTAAATAATACTTTGACTAGAGCTACATTTCAGAATCGACCAGGCCACACAATACTTTAAACAAATATTGTTGTACCTGTATCTTTTTTGCAGGAGGCAGCTTGATATTTAAAACAAAGTCTTCGTTCCATTTGGGCTCTTTTGTCCTGTCAATAAAAGTTCAACACTTATACCAGTAACTAAGGTTCTGCCTACTTAACATCCAATGAACATATGGATTTCTAACGGTCACAACTATGAGACAAAACGGAAAATCTACTTGGAAACTCAACATCAAAGCTAAATTTTGATTAAGAAGCCACATAACCAATCAAAACTGAACAAAACACTTCTACCATGATCAAGCTAGATACAAAAAAAAAAAACATAACCACAATGGGAGCAGAAATGAGATTGCAAGAAACTTGCCCCCATTTGGTTTTGCTTTTAGCAACCTGACCATCCAAGTCCATCACCACGTACGGATCACTCGTTCCCTGAAACCAAAAACCAAATAAGAGAATAACTAAGCCAAAGTTAAAAAGAAGTAGAAGGAGATAAAAGTTTTCAAAGGAAACACAAACCCATGGATCCAGGGCAGGAAAATCAAATCCTCTTTTGAGTTTAATAAATAGCTGTCCATCATATACTTCTCTTACGAATGACCTGAAAACAAATATTATTATAATAATCTAACTAAGCTTTATCATCTTCTAGAATAACTCTTTGGCAACAAAACCGTCAAATGAAAAAGAGTGTGACATACTCTGAGAGGTAGAGAGTATTACAACCAGCTGCATTAACCTCACGTTTCCCGATTTTTTCCTGAGAAAACCAAACAATCAATCAAAGCAGATTCTCCGAGAAGATTTCTCAAAAGAAGAGTGATGATGAAGTTACCGGAGGTGTAGCGTAGGATTCGAAAGCGAAACCGGCGAGGATGACGGCGAGATTGATGTCGAACGGAGGCCGTTCAGGTTTCTCTGATAAAGAAGTTTCTTCGGTTCCGAGACTTGATTGCTTCGTCGTCTGGGATTGGGCGAAGCAAGTGAAGGAATTAGCGTTGGCTTTGCTTTCTCGGAAGCTGATTTTCCCGAGAAAGTGGCGGCACGTGCGGGGAGTGGAGAAGATAGTAGAGCAGCAGCGGAGATGAAGACGGCGGTGTTGTGGAGGGAGGAAGTGAAGGCAGCAGTGTAGTTGCAGAGAATTCATGGGTGATCAATCAAACTAGAGAAGAAGAAGAAGGAAAATGTATTCTTTTCTTTTCTTCTGGAGTTTTCTGTGGGAGCCCAGTGTCCTCTTGTCTAAAGTGATAACGGACTCCTTTTCTCTTGACAGTGAGATTATATTTTATAATTATTTTAGACACGCTTGCAAAAAAAGGTAATTAAAAAGGGATTAATTTGCTGAATAACTAATTTTGGATTTGTTGTTAAGAATTTTGGATTTATTTTCAAAATTAAATAATTTTAAATGAACTTTTATATAAGATAAAATAATTGGATTTATTTTCAAAATCAAATAAATTTTAAATAAATTTTTATATAAGATAAAATAAAAGATTGAGTTTATTTATCCAGAACTAAATACTATACCAAACTGGACGAAAAAATAAAACTAAAATTAAACTGAATTCATAAATAAACAATTAGATTATATATTTATTAATAACTTAATAATTTTAGTATATGATTTAACAATTTTTTATTTGATTTCATAATTTTTATTCATGCAAAACTAATTTAGTTTAAAATTATTTTAACTTTTGTGATATTCAATATTATTAAAATAAAAATAATATTTTATTTGAAATTTACTAAGCCTTAAACCATAAATTTCAAATTCTAAATATTTATTTGATAATCAATTTTTTAATTAAATAATTTATATAAAATATGCTTGATGATTTGGGAATCATATATGGTTTTTTTTTTTTTTTTTTTTTTTTTTTTGAAACACAACTTCCATTAACTTAAACTCAAAGGTTACATAGTAAACTAGAGGGAATTAGACATCCTCTTGGAAATGAAACATAAGCTACAATAGCAAGAGAAATTAAACATGATAAATCTTCATATGAAGTTGACAGCGAATTCAAGATGAATCTTAAATGCGTCGATAAAGCTTTCACAACAAAGTCGAACAGCTGTAATTTAGTCACAAGTGACGTTGAGAACCAACCTTCACCAACGAGGAAAACCGAAGTAGCCTCGATTGCATCTTCTGGCCCCGTACAGACCGCTACACAAGGTAACAAACCGGTGAAAAAGTTGAAATAAGCGCTCGGAAGAAACTCCGAGGAAACATCTCCATTCATAGAACGGAGGCATATAGATATTATCGGTCCTAGTGAATCCACTAGTAAATTTTTCCTAGAGACCCCGGTGAATCCACCGGAAATCTTTAAATTAACCAAAATCATAAAGCATTGCATTAGATTCTTCTTTACTATGAGACCTTGACTCTTCACGACAGGGGTGGATGTTACAATTCTCAAGATGGACCAGGCCCACTTTCTTACGGCTCCTGAAGCGTTGGTTGAAAACCATTTACGAGTGGCTATGGCTGATCTAACAATCATGCCGGAGAGGGAGAGGATGGGGGGACCGCCTGTACCGTGCGAGGGGACGCAAAATGATGAAAAGCTTGACGTTTTATGAGACTCGAACTTCACCGGAGATGGAGAAGTTGACCTCGCCGGTTGAGAACAAAGCTCTAGCGACGGATGACAGGCTTGACCAGAGTCGACAGTGTGCCTTGTCCGATGGCAGCCAGAGAGAACAACATCGAGGGATGAAGCCAGAGGTGAAGGTAAAGCGGCGGCGAGAGAATCCTCTCGGCTCATCGCTGGGAGAGAGACCAAAAGAGGAGCAAAGATCACCGGACGAGGTGCAATGGAGGGTCGACAGTATTGTCTTCCTCGCGGCGTTTGTCGGGATCTTCCTCCAGAGAACCGATTGAAACGAACTAGGAGCCAACAAACCAAACAGCAAGACATGGACAAGCGGGTGGGGGAGAGACACAGCGTTGTTGAAGAGGCCCCGCGCCGGCGAGAAACGGCGTCACCGGCGCCGGGGGTCATAGATCTGGAGATGTCTCGAGCCCTGTGCCAGAGAGAGAGTTCGCCCTAGTTGATGTCACCCGTATGATTAATTCTTCTGTTCTCATATATTTGGAATCATATATGGTTACTAGTTTGTTTTCAACAAAAAATACTGAAATCAAATTATTACAAGTCTAGCTTTGTTCACTTACTAAACTGGTACATTTCATTCCATTAGTTTGTTTTTAGAAATCTTTTGATATTGGTAACCAGAACCATCAACGAAGTTCTAAGAAAAGTGAAATTCTCTTTATTGTCTTAGATTCCAAGAGTTTTTTTGGCGTTTTCAAAATAATTAGTTCCTAATAATTTCCACAAAGCTTATAACTTTCTTTGTCTATGAAGCTCAAGACGATTGAGTGAGAGGTTTCAGACATTTACCAAAAAGCCTTGCGAATATCACCAAAGTCAGCATTTATGTAACGTCACACAACGTTTTGAACCGTATTCCAAATTGAATAAGCATTCGTTTTTACCGCCTATAAAATTTGTATTTGTTAATGTAAACTTTCGAATAATCTAATTGTACAATATATTTTTTAAATTTTTGTTTACTCATAAGAGATAAATAATAAAAACTTTAAATTTAAAGTTCTACATTAGTTTTACATTTAATTAAATATATGATTTATTTTTGTATTTGAAATCAATTTTTAAGTTATATTTGGCAAATCTTGTTGAATTGATGAATATATTCAATTCTAAATTTTCCATATTCAAGTGAAAAAAAGGTGAAATAAATGCGACTTTCGATGCTCCACCAAAATCTATGTGCGAGTACAAGATTTGTGATACTCCACAATAACCCTTCTTCTTTATATTCATTTCTTCACTGGACCGACTCTCCTAAACCCTAAAGCTTTCTCTTCCTGCGTTAACAGAACTCCAAATGATGAAGAAGAAGCTCAACCACCCTTTGGAAGATCCACCCACGGCAACTTCAAGCGACGAAGACGAAGTGGAGGCGTTTGGCGGAGACGACGACGAAGAAGAACAGATCTCCAACGACTCGTCGTCTGACGAGGAAGACGATCTCATGAATCCATTCAAGATTCCGTCCGCGAAGAACTCCAAAACCGAGAAGCCGATCTCCGTCACTAAACCCAAGCCGAACGATATCGGTGGTTCACTGGCAGCGAAGAAACGGCCGATCGAAACAACGACCCCCGTGCATGCAAAACGGGCCAAAATTGCGGAGAAGACGAAGAAACAACCGTCGTCTCAGAGACTGTTTAGCGAAGAAGACGAGATCTCTATGCTTCAAGGTATGATCGATTTCAAAGCTGACACGGGGAAGAGTCCGTACGAGGAGATGGATAGGTTTTACGAACTCACCGGTAAGACGATTAGCTTTAAGGTTAGTAAAATCCAGTTTGTGGATAAGATTAGGTCTTTGAAGAGGAAGTTTATGGAGAAAGTAGTGAAGCAAGGTGTTGAGTCTTTGACTAAAGCTCATGATATTGAATGTTTGAAATTGGCTGAGTTTATTTGGGGATCTCATGGAATGGCTCTCAATTCTAATGTGAAGAAGACTGAGAAGAAGCTTGAATCCGCCGCTAAGTCCAAGGGAACACCAAAGAAGAGTAAGAAGAAGCCCGTTTCTGTGGAAGGTAATGGTGCCAATGGAGGAGAAGATAGGGAAGTGTTGGCTGGTGGTGACAATGGAGGAGAAGATAGGGAGGTGTTGGCTAATGGTGACAAGGATAGGGAAGCTTCCAAGTCTTGTGGTGTGATGAGAGCATCTGACTGGTTTGAAGACTCGTTTCTTGTGGGATCTATTGCGGGTTTAGGTGTGAGTGAAAGGTTCGTGAAAGAGAAATGGAGCATGGTGACAGTGGAGACAAAGAAGAGAATGGAAGGGAAGTGGAAGTTATTGCAGGCCAAAGAAATGGAACTTGTGCTGGACAAGACTGACTTTATGCGTGAGATTGGCTCTGTGATTGCTGAAGCATCTTAAGAAGAAGCCATTAAGGTTTTCTTACTGGGTTTTCTTAGGTTCTAGTGGGATATGCAACCCATGTTTTCGTTATCTTTCTACATAACTCTATGTTTTTCTAGTTGATCTTGTGAATCCTTCTTTATGGATAGTTGTTTTTGTACAAACACTGTGGAAGTTCTTGCGTTCTTGTTTTCTAGTTGATCTTTAGAATTCCTGCTTATGTACAAACTCTATGGAAACTTCTGTCAAGTTATTGTCTTAACTCTCAGGTTATTTAGTCGGAATATGAACAAAGATCGTAGCAGAAAACAGTTTTTTTTTTTCCGGAGCCCTCTTTACTTCAAATCTTCATATCAGCAGGCTAATCAAGTTTTGTCTTTTATTCTTAGAGAAGAATCATTGCAACTCCGTTCAATGGTTGTACCAAGTGAATAAAGTTACAAAGAATATAAAGTCCAAGAGCCTAAATTGTTTAGCTTTGTAACTAAACTGTAATATTTGATTCCAGTAATTTTTGAGTTAGAGAGTAAAAAGAGAATAGTGCATTCCTTATTATTTCTAATTTGTTTTACCATTTATAACTATTTTCTTTTATTCTTTATCATTTTTTTATTCTAGAGGAATATAGAACAAATTTGTTTTTTAGAACTACTATCCACCGTTTTTTTTATTAAGCTTATTGTGCAGATGGAAAAACGGATAATTCCCACCATAAGTTCATAACAGTAAACGCGACCCCGATCTGAAACATGTATTCGCTGCAGGTGCAAAATCTATTTACATTTTAATATATTTTTGTAAAAGTAATTAAATTTCAATTCTAGGAAATGGTCAAAACATACATTGACCATTCGGTTATGCACTCTTCGAATAGGAATAACCTCCATTTGTCAACGTTTGAAGATACAAAAATGTGGTGATGAAGTGTGCTAACTCATCAAAAACTGCACAATACAGTGATTTTTTCAGCTGAGACATCAAAAAAAATAAAATATTAAAAATATTTTGCAGAAAATTAATATTGATAATTTTTTACACTATTACTTTTAAATATACCACCAAAATATTTGTTTTCAAAAATACAACTGATAAAAGTACAAATAACTACATTAACCTTAATGATATGTAAAACATTTTTATAAAGTATTATAAAGTCTTTAACACTTTATAAAAGAAAACTACAGTGACCTTAGAGATATATAATATTTCCTAATTTTCTGAAAATGTTGACAAAAACAATTATCATCTATATGTTTATAAAGTTTTTCAATATTTAATAATACTTTATAAAACTAGACAAAGTTTGCGAAATTTTATAAATCTTTTCATAAAATATTATACAGTTCTATACAATTTATAGATCTTTGTAGATTTTTTTGTAAACTATGTTAAAGATTTATAATGTTGAAAAAAGTTATAAGCTTTATAAAGTATTATAAAATCTTGACAAATTTATAAAATTTTGAACACTGATAATTGTTTGTGTCAACATTTTTATCCTAAACTATAACTTAGGAAAACACATCAACATATTATTTAGGTTAGTGTGGTCATTTATGATTTTATAAAAGTGATATTTTTGAAAACAAAAACTTTTGTTTGTATATTTAAAAGTGACAACATAAAAGTGATATTTGAAAAATTTCAATATTTTGTAAAATATTTTGTTGATATTTTATATTTGTAATGACTAAATAAACAAAGCTCTATTTTTTGCATTTTTAATGATTTAATAGACACTTCATCGCCACATCAGCATTTCTAAACAATTTAGTAACCTAGATTTGGTCAATGAATGTTTTGGCAATTTTTAAAGTTGAGGTATAAATTAAAAAGTTCACAAGATGTAGTCCTCCTGATGCAGTGAGAACATAATCAGCTATGTACCACAAGAGGTTTCCAGTGTGACGCAGTACTCCTCAGTGTCAAAAATATATTTATGTTTTAATCAAAATCTGATTTATAATCGTATAAATTAAAATTCACAAAATATTATAAAAGACAGATATAGTTATTGTTTTTAGTATAAAACTGAAAAAATAAAAAATAAAAGTCTATAATTCAAACTAAATCAAAATATATATAGTTTTAACATGGTAGTTAATTTTTATAAACAGAAATACCTTTAAAAAAAAACCTGAAATCTGAAATGACTGGAGGTCATTAGCGCACCAAATTATAATGGCTAGATTAACGTGTAATTCATATAAAATCGGATTGGTGAAGTTTTGTCTTCGGAGAATTTCATGCCTTTTGAGTTATTGACTTACTGTTGAGCACTTGGGTCACTTCTCATATTGATATATTGCCAAGAAATGTGACTTGTTACAGAGAAAGCTGCCCACTGAAGCAAATAAACAAAAATAATGCCAAATTAGTTCTCTCAAATAGATTTCATTGTTCAATATTATAATTAATCATTCTTAGTTTAAAAATTAATCAAAGATAATCCTAATTCAAACCCACACTTTTATCTCCTTGCCCTCTTCAACTTCGCAGAACGTTCAAAAGGCACCACGACATGAGCCTCCTGCAGCATTCTCTGCCAAAGCTCTTTAACATGGTGACGAGACTTCTTCTGAAACCAAGCTTCAATCTCCGAGTAGAGCACATTCGGATTCTGTTCCCAACTCTTTCTCAAACTCTGCAAACTACCAATCTCCCTCTCTTGCAACGCTCTCCCTAAACTCCCAACTCTTTCTAAACCCCAAGCTTCTCTTTCCAACAACGTTTCAGGTTTCCCAGCCATCAACGGCCTAACGCTTTTCAAACAAGGCAACACCTCTCCTCGAAGCAACGCACAACCAAAAACTGCTGCTCGGTCTCTACCCTCTCTTACTTCCTCACTGTGAGGTGGAAGCTCCCAAAGATGAGGACCAAAACTAGGAACGACCCAGCAGAAAACTTTATCTACCTCCCTCGAGTAATACGGTTTTGGGTCCTTGAGCGGCGTGGAGAATATACAGAGAGACTTTGCGTGTTTCACCAACCACTCTGCCTTTACACGTGTCGCTCTGTGCATGTATGGTTTGTTCCCTGTGTCTAGAAGCTCGCTGTAGACTAATAACTCTGGAGCAGAGTTTATGAGAGAAGACCAGCGGTGCAAGAAAACAGATTCTTCTTGAACAGCACACGCTTGGTACTCTGTGGATTTAGTCTTTCTAGCTACACGATCTGCCCATCCAGCACATATAGCTTCCCCCAAGAGCTCTTCTTCCTTCTGTAAAAGCGGAGATGCAGTGATTCTCCATGACTTCTCCACGTCTTGTATAGTCCCATGATTCCACGAGTAAAGGTTTTCAGTTTCAGAACAGGTGAAAACAAGTCTCAGAAGCTGATCTTTGAGCTTAGACATCTCCTCCATAGTCTTAAAATGCAAACCGTTGGACTCGCAGAAGCTCAATCTATTCTCTGCAGCCTCAAAGGAATGCAACACGTTAGCTACGGTTAAAGCATCGCTGCTCGGGACAAAAAATCTGTCCCGAGCAGCTTTGATTTTATCTTTCACGGTTTTGTCTCCATCTTCTTGAAACTGCATTGTCAAAGGGTTTGGTAAAGTCAACGCAGCTACTGCTGCAACCGCGTATCCAAGAACGAGATTCGCCCGGGAGTAGTTATGTGCCTCTTTCAGCATTTGGATGACTGTGAGAAGCATTTTTGAGTGACGTGGACTCATGGGATAGTGAGACATAGCCTTCCCTAACGGTGTTAACCTTCCGTTGCTGTCGAGAGCCTTTAAAGTCTTTAAGCATCCTTCTGCTTCTCTTATAGATGATAGCTCAGGCGGAGTTGGAAATGGGAAATTTTCAACCTGTAACCAATAGAAAAAGGCAAAAGATTAGTCAGGAAAGATTTTTGGAACGTTCATTGAGAAGAGTGGTGGCTTACATTTGAAATGTTCATAGATTTCAAGTAAAGAACGTCTCTATCAAGAGGAACTTTGGTGATTTGAGGAGGGGAAGATTCCTTAAATGTGTTGCTAAAAACCGCAGACGAATAGAGACGATAACAGTGTCCAGGTCCAGTTCGTCCAGCTCTTCCTGCTCGTTGGCTAGCTGAAGCTTGACTAATCCAATCTACTTCATACTTCTCCGCACCAGTCTTGATATTGTAATGCTTCGCTTTAGACAGACCAGTATCAACCACATACTTTATCCCCGGGATAGTCAGAGAAGTTTCCGCTACATTAGTTGATACAACAACAAGTCTTTCTCCTTCCTCAACTTCCTCAAACACTCGGAGCTGTGCAGCTGAAGATAGCATCGCGTATAGTGGAAGAACACGTAATTTCCCTGGAGTAAATGGTTTCTTCTCTTCTTGAACCTCTGCTTCAGTGCACTTTCTTGGCTCAGTAGATTCATCAACTGTTTCCCACTCGCTTTCTTCATCAGAGTCATACATGTCTTCCTCATCAAAATCATCATCATAGTTAATTTCATAAGGATCTTCTCCATACAAGTCAAACCTGTCATTTTGAGTGTAATTGGAGTCATCATCATCAAATGCTTCAGCAATCTCATCCATGTCAACATCATCCAGCTTCTTATTCTTCTCGGAAGCATCTCTTCTTGCATCTTGTTGTTCCTTTGAAGACTTACGCAACTTCTCGCATAAATTATCAATATCTCTCTGTCCCGTCACAAAAACAAGTATTCCTCCTAGTGGCAACTTTTTGTGAATTGACATAACTTTCTTATAAGCTTCATTGATGTAATCAGCTTTCTTGGTCTTCTTGGAGAAATGTATAGTTACCGAGTACTGTCGAGTGGGAACCTCTATTACCGGAGGTGGCTTAGGGAACAACCTTTGCCCCGAGAGAAAATCTTTTACTCGCAAAGTTGCACTCATCAATATAAGTTTAAGCGGATGATCCTTGTAATCTTCCTGTCGGATTTTGATGACTCGAGTGAGCATCCCAATTAGAATGTCTGTGTTCACGCTTCTTTCGTGAGCTTCATCGAGAATTATCACAGAGTAACGACTCAATGAGAAATCATCCTGCAAGAGAAGAAATTTTCTAACAATCAAATTTGAGATGGAAAAAAAAAAGAATATACAAAACAAGCCATGCATGATTACCTGAAGTTCACGGAGTAAAATCCCATCGGTCATAAACTTGATGGCTGAGTTCTCGCCAATCTTTTTGTCGTACCTAACCTGAAACCCAACTTCTTGACCGAGACGAACACCAAGCTCATGCGCCACTCTCTTGGCAGTGGCGACCACAGCCACTCGACGTGGCTGTGTAATACCGATAACCCCACTTCGAGAGCTGAATTGCTTTGAACCAAAACCAGCTTCATAAAGGAACTGAAAGATTCAAAAATTGGATTAAATTAAAGCATGTCCATTAGGAGTTCTTAGGAAGAGGTTCTTGGCGGAAGTTAAGAACCGGTTCTTAACTTTAACAAAGAAAAAGTTAAGAACCAATTCTTAACTTCCGATAAGAATCTCTCCCTAAGAACTTCCAATGGATATGCTCTTAGCACTGACAAGTTCGGCCCTGAATTTTTGAAGTTATAGACAATTTAGTAAAAGATTTAACAAAAATATATTTTTTAATAAATTTGGAAGTATATATCTATGTAATTTTTCTCTAAAATTTTGAGGACCATAAGTGAATGTTTCATTCGGCTCTGCCCATCACCGGCCCCGAGCATTGAGACCAAAACTCAGCCATGGGAAAAACCTTTAAAAATGCAACAAACTGACCTGAGGAACTTGAGTGGTTTTACCACAACCGGTCTTTCCCGAAATAATAACGGTGGGATGATAATTAACAGCCTCCATGATCTCCTGCTCCATCATTATTATAGGAAGATTCTTCCTCGTCTGTTCAACTTCAGCTGGTCTTGAAACATGAACTACAAACGCAGGCGTACGAGGTCCTTGAACAGTTACACCTTCACTCTCATCCTGTTTTTCATTATCAAACCCATTAAAACTCAATCAAACCAAACACATAGCCGAATTAAAGTTTGACTAACCATTCTTTGAAAGCCTTCTTCATCATCATCACGACCAGCTGTCAGTAGATCCATATCCACTACATGTTCATCAGGAATCATCACTTTAGATTCACGTTCATTGGCATGCATCAGTTGGTCAGAATCAGTTTCAGCATGTTCGGGTGTGGTAGGCTCGTCGTCCATACAAGAATCAGAGTCGTCATTTTCCTCATTAGAATGTTCAGACACAACACCAGCTTTAGAGAGTTGCATTGGTCTCCTACGTTTCTCCAGCTTAGTATCACAAAAGGAGAATCAGAACAACATTAACTAAAGCTGATCAGGGGGAAGTGTGTGTGGTTGCTTACTCTTCTGATAGTTTTTGAAGATTGTAAAAGCGAAGACACATCTTCAGTTATTTTATATTTACTGCAGAAACACAATACCAGATTCATACAAACAATAAGATGATGAATTTGGGAACTGAAGAGAAAGTGTAATCATACATACTCTAACAACTCTGCGGTTTTGGCAGAGAGGAGCTCTTTCTCCTTCTCTTCCTCAAGTTTCTTCAGCTTCTGTTTCTGGGATTTGCTTAAAGTCGCCCTTTTTATGTTCAGCTTATGATCACACATTTGTAAACCAAGTTACAGGTTTTAGTCAGAATTGAAACTTGCAAAAACCTTTATTACAGAACAATGGTTGGTTTGATTATGGTTTTGGTTAGTAACCTTATTAGGTCCTTTAATCTTCTTCCTCGGAGGCATGATGTCTAAATTGCAATCTTCTCAAGAAGAGTAAATCCGTTTAGCTCGTACCTAAGAATCGCTCGCTGGCGTTAGGTGTTGAGTTACGTGAGGGAGGAGGAGAAACAAAGAAGAAAGCTGCGCTATGAATAATTTAGTCAATTTAACCTACTCTTCGTTATAGAATATTAGAATTAAGGAAATTCTGCTTAAAAACCAAAAGCTAGGGGTGGGCATCCAGTCAATACTGATATTATTTTAAATACTACCAAAAAGAAATTGTTAAACTAAACTAAAACAAAATAAAACTACAGGCCAAAATATCAAAAATATTAAGAGAAATTCTTTAGAATAACTTCTTTTAGTTTATTTTCACAAAATAACACATAAAAAGAAAGACAAAAATGTTTCATTAAAGATATAAATAAACACTTTTACCTTTAAGATTAACTAATCTAGAATAAATGAGTCTTACAATAAAATTATAACAATACTTTACAATTTTAAAAATTATAATTTTTAATCATAATATTATTTGTTTCTTTTTGATATTTGTAAATTTATAAATACTATTTATTTTTATTTTTGATAATTATAAAATTTATATCAATTTTTCATTTTTTCTAATTTTATACATATTTTTTTAATATATTTTTACCAAAAAGAATAGATAAAATTATATATTTATCTTAACTTTATGTTTAACTAAATCAAAATTTATATTAAAATACTGTTAAGAAAATATTAAAATAAAAATATTAAAATTTATTTTAAATATAATTTAAAATTTATTTGTATTGATGTACACAGTGAGAAAAACACCTAATGTAATTATATATTAGAGGTAATAATTCATTAAGTATAACAACAATATTAACTAGTCTAAATTTTAATGTGAGAGTTCAAATACAAAAAAATAATTCGTAAATAATAGTAGATATGGTGAGAATGTTGAAAATGTTTTTTTGTAAACATATATAATAACTTCTTCGTAACTAAGTTTTTTGGACAAACTTCGTAAGTAAGCAAGTTAAGATGATATGAAATATGATGAAAGTGACAAAATATAACAAAAATAATTTTGTGTTTGACCAAAAATTACGGATAGTTTGTATTTTAATGATTAAATATTTAAATATTGAAAAATTCACTCAAAAATATCTGAAATTAATTTATTTAGATTTTGATTTTTGACATTTTGGACATTTATTTAATAAGATAATATTTTTAATTTTTAAATATTTAATTAAGAATTCCATGACGAAAGACTTGTTTTAATATTTTTTATTGTATATATTTTCGTACTTTAATTTTATTTTTGTCTATTATGTCCAACATTTAATCTACTATTTGAGTAGGTTTATAGTTTTATTGGCTAATATACTATAGACTTGTTCAATATTTATTTGGAAAAAGTAACTGTTCACTAAAATGTTGGGTCAAGTTTTTTGGAGCACCATTATTGTTCGCCTTGCGTGTTTATAGTTTCCTCTTGTTGTACAAAAAAATAAAAATAAATAATAACTGTAGTTTGCCTTTGGATCATATAGGCACTCTCTTAGAAACAAAAGATTCGCCAGCCTCATTGCTTGTCAATGTTATCATGCCATTAAGCTAATCAACAATTATATCTAAAACCTAAACCACCCAAATCTGATTCACTTATCTAACATTAATTATAAAATAACCCACTTGATGGACTAAAACAAGAAACCATAAGAGAGTCTAGCTATAATTAACTTCTCCATTTCAACTACTTCACAAGCCTCAAAATGCAACAACTTCACAATCACTTTTCTCCTTATTTATACACCTTTCATCAAATCTCAAATCACTCAAAATCTTTACTGCAAAACAAAACAAAGAGTTTATCCAAAAGAAAAGCATTCTTTTCCAACATGATCAAACGTTCACCATTCTCACTTTTAACATCAATCATTCTCACAGTTGCTCTTTTTACTGCAACAACTGCACTCGATCCTGCACCTGAAGACCCGATATTCGAATTGTACATGCATGATATACTTGGTGGAAGCAGCCCAACGGCAAGACCCATTACTGGTTTGCTTGGAAACATTTACAACGGTCAAGTACCATTTGCTAAGCAGATCGGTTTCGTTCCACCAGAAAACGGTGTAGCTATACCAAATGCAAACGGTGCAATGCCAACGGTTAACGGTATCAACGGTATTCCTCTAGGCACCGGTTTATCCGGTACAGCGTTTTCAGGTCAGAACCTAAATGGGATTCAGACACAACTGGGACCTGATGGTCTGAGTCTTGGCTTTGGAACGATCACAGTGATTGACGACATAATCACATCTGGTCCTGACTTGGGTTCTCAGCCACTTGGTAAAGCTCAGGGGGTTTATGTTGCAAGCTCAGCAGATGGAAGCACACAGATGATGGCTTTCACAGCTATGCTTGAAGGTGGAGAGTACAATGATAATCTCAATTTCTATGGAATCTATAGGATCGGAAGCGCCATGTCACATCTGTCTGTGACTGGAGGAACAGGAAGGTTTAAGAAGGCTTGCGGGTTTGCTGAGGTTAGGCCGTTGATTCCTTCGGGGCAACACTTTGTTGATGGAGCTGAGATGCTGTTGAGGATCATTGTCCATCTTAAGTACTGAAACTTAATTATGTTCAAAACTTGTAACTGAATGTTTTATGAAACGTGTGATTTAATTTGCGAAATGAGTATGTTTTCTTTTTGTGATGGACACAGTTCAAAAGAAGACTTGAATTTTATATGATTTGATACAGCAATTAAACATCCTATTGTGAATTATTTATAGCAGCTAGCAAGAGACCAAAAGTACAATCAGAAGGTCTGTACTTATGCTTTGGACGCCTTTTCTTTAACGAGTTCCTCAGCTTCAGTGTGTTCACCAAGTTCTTTACCACTTTCCTCACCATTCTTGGAATCATAAACATAATTGATAAAATTTAATTTTTAACAAGATTCCTAAAATAAAATGATAGTAGGTTATCTTAGTTATGTATCATAATTATTATTATTTAAATTCTAAAGAAGAATATAATTTAGGAAAAAGTTATATTTTAAAAATGGAAATATAAATTAAACAACTAGAAAATAAAAGATTGATTAAAATTTAATTTTATGGATAAATAGATATTTGAAATATAATTAAATCCATTAATCATTATAAAAATATGATTAATCATGTTTGTAAATTATTATATTTATTTAAATTTAAACATGATATATTGACTGTTGATAATTTATTTACAAGAATATGTAAAATATATAAATCCAATTGAATTAATATATTAATTAAAAAACTAGATAAAACAAAATATGCTCAAAATATAGTTTTAAATACCTACATATTGGATATATATATATATAAGATAAAGAAAATCGTTGTTTTAGTTTATATTTTTCTAAGAACGTAATTAAATTAAAAAGTTCATAAGCACTAAAATATTTATAAGATATATAATCCACCTAAATATATATGAATGAGAAATTCAAACCGGATTTTTAAAGTAGGTTTATCATAAACATGATAACTTTTAACATTGTGGGCTAAAATATTTTTCCTATTTCATTTGTAGATAAAATATCACAGAAATAGAGGATCCGATGAACACTAAAAAAAAAAAAACAATTTCCGACTGATTACCCATTTAACAAAAATGCTGTGACCATACAGTGAGTATAAAATATCTGAAACCTATATAAACCACAAAACCAAGACCACCAATAGAGCCACAGAGACACTACTCGTGTTTATATAAGCTCCAGATTCATCAGTGTTAGTGATTCCAGGCGGAATGAGTCCACTGCCTCCTATCCCAAATGGTGATGCCGTGGTGCCAGACGGTGGCCTCAGTGACGTCACTGGAATGTTTCCGGCGGTTGCAGTCGGCGTTCCTCCTACCGTTGTGGTCGAAGCTGACCCTCCGGCGTTTCTGCCATAGAAAAGAGATTACGGAAGATAATTTTGGATGAACACCAAAAACGGAATATAATAAAATACTACAATTTTATGTTTTTTTCCCCAAAATTAAACAAAAATCCACAAATAATTTAGAAAATATGATATTTAAAGTTATGAATTAAGAACTATGAAAGAGTGTTAAAGATATTGTATAAGCGTGTTCTTCAAGAAACCTCTAAAGTGAACTAAAGGTCTACTGTTAAGGGGATAAATGCTTTTTCTTTTCTTTTCTTTTCTTCTTTTTATGAAGGAGTTTTCTAATGGTTTGGTGTTTTTATTTCCATATAATACTTGTGTACTACTCTGACCAGGAAAAAGCTAACAGAATATCGGCAGAGATATTAGAGCATGATTAACCCCGGGTTCTTAAGGGGGTTCTTAATGTAATTTAAAAACCGGTTCTTAACTTTAACAAAGAAAAAGTTAAAAACCGGTTCTTAAATAAGATATTTAAGAACCGGTTCTTAACTTTTTCTTTGTTAAAGTTAAGAACCGGTTCTTAAATTACGCTAAGAACCTCACTTAAGAACCGGGGTTAATCATGGTCTTACAAAACCAAAGATGAGTGTGACCCACATATACAAACATCGATCTGTACCGTGGAATGATCTTCGAATTCCCAGAGAAGATCATCCAACGGTCAAGAACAAATAGAACGGGAAATGCATTTAAAGACATGCAAAATAGTACGACACATGAAGTAGATTCACATATTATCAGTCAAATCAATGAAAAAATCGTGCAGTTCAGTTTTTTTTAACTAGGTGACTAGAAAATGTTTTTTTTATACCGACGGTAGAATTTTATGTTAGTTTAATTTCATAGTAGCATAGCAGCGAATATTGAATTAAAAAACTATATTGAAATTGGTCGAAACACATGTATTTCAAACAGAAAAGTATAAACATAGAAACATCAAAACTTATCGGTTAAAAATGGCGTATAAACCTTCATTTTTACTGCGTACAAGTATGCAATATTCAGCAAAATGAACACATTCGCATAGAATTTACCTCAAAGAATTTGGGTACACGCATGATCCATAACCTACACAAGAATAAACCAAACTAAAGCGAATTAAAACCCAAAACAATCATTTGCAAAGTCTATTCTTACTAAACCAACTTAAAAACATACTTGGATCGGTTTTGGCGATGGTGGAGGTACCGGCAAAGTTGCAAGAACCAGGAGCCATGGCTCTACGCTGAAAATAGCTGTTGAAAGCGTAAGATGCGTGAGCCTGAATGGTGTTTGGGAGGAAACAGAGACCAGTGGGCTGGATTGGAGCACAGTCGGCTCCAGCGGCACATGCGTAGTCTAGAGCCGCCTGAAGCGCCTGGCTCGTAACATCAAACCGAGCAACGCACCACATCGCGGTGGAGGAGGGGAGGAGGAGAAAGAGGAGAGTGGAGAGAGATTGGAGATAGAGAGCCATTGGCAAGCAGTAAGAGAGAGAGAGAGAGGAGTGCGAGTGAAGAGTTTGAGTGTGGAGCCTTACCAGTTAGTTACCACTCTCTTTTGCTTTTGCTTTGTTGTTTCTTTTCTTTTATATTCTTTTTGCGTTTCTGTTTCCTGAGGTTGAAATTGAGCTTTTCGATATATATATATATATATTTTTTTTAAATAAAGCTTAAATAAAATATATATGGACAAGTTGCTACCTGAAATTGTGAAACCAATAATAAGAATTAAACTGTGTAAGAAAGTGTAACTGCAATTGATCAGAAGATGGATTATTGCATTTTTGTTGTCTGTGATGTTGATGCAGTTCCGTAACTAGATGGATTGCTTCACATCGTCTGAGATAATACGAGATAAAGCAAATGATATACTCATCATGTGTAAATTTCTTTTGTTTGTTGAATTTTTTGGATTGTGTTAAAGGAGAGTGGGTCACCCAGTGGTATGAGTATTATAAATTTATAATATCGATTTTGGTATCATACTAGTATTCTAAAAAATGTGTGATAATATTTTTAGGATTGATTGGATTATGCAGTTTAATTCATTTTATAAGTACAACATCCTCATAAACAACTATCTTAGAAGAAATATAGTTTTTTTGTTTGGATAAGTATGTCATTACAAACTATGAGAAATATTACGTAGACGATATTACAGACGGTAAATCTACATGCCTTATGAGGATCCACGTCTGACTGTATCACCCTGTACCGCCCTATGAGATACATTTTCGATGATACTCCTTCCGCCTTGTTGAAGATCTCTTGTAAGCTTTTTCTCCAATTTTTTGTATAATTTGCCTTCTCTGAAAATTGAAACTCAGACTTCTTGCTGTAGAAATTGCGTTGCCTGAGATTTGAACCTCAAACTTTGGTGTAGAAACCTTTAAACCTTAACCACTAGACCACATTGCTTCCACACAAATATAGTCTCCGAGAAGGGATTACATCAATGAGATCATTTGTTTCCTTTCATATTTATTATATGCATGAAAATGCTTGTTAGCCTTATTCATGCAAAGAATCAATAGAAGATAACATGGATGCATGTATCATACGCTAGACCTCTAATATATCATCTTCTCTTCGTTGGTGTAGTATTTTCTTTTGTAAGACGGAACCCTGTGAATGTGAAAAAGTTATGAAAGCATCATGACAATGTATCAACTTTACAAGTAATCTTTACTCTTTGGTAAGAGTCTTTGAAAACATAAATCAAACAATCGAAGATATTCTTGGAATACATAATGATGTAGGAATGAGTTCTTACTTGGGAATACCTGAATATATTAGTGGTTTAAAATGTAAGTTGTTTGCCTTTTTAAAAGATAGATTACAAAACATAGTGAATAGGTGGTCGACACTAGGCATGGGCATTCAGTTAATTCAGGTTTCGTTTTTTTTTTTTTTTTTGGTTTTGGACTTCAGGTAACCAGAGTACCAAACAGGAACCGCCCAAAAATTGGTTCGTTCGGTTTTGGTTTGGTATGGATAATTATGTAAGGAATCAGTAACTACCCACAAATTATCGGGTTCGGTTTGGTTCTTGTTATTTTATATCTAACCAAACTACCCGAATTATCCGAGTAAAAAGTATCCGAATTACCCAAAAGTACCTTAAATACCTTCTTTTTTTTTTTGAAAAAGTTAAAGTTTATAAAAATATTGTTTAATTTGAAAATTATAGCTAATGAAATTTGGATATTTCAGTATTTAGTTTAAATGTAACTTGATATTTTTAGGATTTCTAATAGAATTTAAATATTTTGGTTATTTAGAAAATTTAAATATAAGTAATATTTTAAATATGTATTATAGTTTAAGTACCCAAAAGTACCCATTCGATTATCAACTGGATTCCGGTTCGGTCAGTGTCCTTGCAATATTTTAAGATATGATATGTTAGTTTTTTTGGAAAAGAATAATCTTGTAATTTTTAAAAATATTTTTTTAAAACTTTTATTTTTCTATTTTTGAATTTTCTAAATTTTATTTATTTTTTAATTATTTGAATTTTATTTTATTTTATTTTTATATTTTTATTTACTTATTGGTTTTTGATTTAACTATTACTTAATTTTCTAAATTTTTATTAATTTTTATTTATTTTATTAATTAAATAATTATTTTTTTGAGGAAAAACGATACATCATCGGTTTTACCTATATAACTGGTTAATTTTTTTTAGTTGATGAACAAGTAAATCAGATTGAAAGTTTTTGTGATATAAATGTTACTCTGAAGGTTAAAAGTGCTAGTAAGAAAATTTTAAGATTTAAAATCTTAGTAAATGACACCTTCATGGTTTTTTTATAATTTCGCTCTTTTCATATTTTTAAATAAATATCAGTTTTTTGTGATTGTTTTGGAGAAATAATATTATACAAGTCAAATATTATTTTTTGATGAAATGTAAATTTTATTGATCAATGTAGAAAGAATAGGCATTTACATAAGACTAATGTTTTTAATCTCCTATGTATTAAGCTGAAACTTCAAACCAACGATGCAGTAAACCTGCAAACTTGTGGTCAGCCTTGTATCGAAGAGAATTAGTAATCCTATTGCGTATTGCCTTGTCAATGATCTGAATCACTTGATCCACTGTGCGAAAATCAGTCTGATGCCTCTTCTCATTCCTATTCTTCCATGCATAGACGATAGATGAAACTCTGAAACACCATTTTCATCAAAATCTTTTTTTTTTTTTTGCTAAGAATGTTAATATCATATTAATGATGTTCAGATTTTACAATAAGTATAATCTAGAGAATGCTCTACTTTGGCAAAAGAAAGATAAAAACAAAATAGAGCAAGAGAGCTTAAAGCTTGAGAAATTAGATAATCCAACTTGACAAGAGAGAAAAAAACTGCTTCCTATCTCTTCTTGCCATGATCGTGTTCTTGACTTCCCGGTATATCATCTTAGCAACTCCAGATGGAGGAATGATGCAGTTGTTGTGATAAACATTGTTTCTTTGTTTCCATAAGTGGTAGACTGTTGATTGGACAGCAAGCTTACGGAGAATGACAGAATCTTGTCCATGCTTTGAAGATTATTTCCACTTACAAACTGCAGCGTAGCCATCCAGTCTGGATCAGTCCTATTGCCACACAATCTGTTCGTTAGCTTGTCCCAAACTGTAAATAAGTAAAGACAAGCAAAGAAAACATAGTCCTGTGTCTCGTTCCTCTCTCCACACAGCACACAACCCTCATGAATGCCCCAAGCTTTCATTCTCTCACTTGTTGACAGTCTATTCTTCACTGCCAACCACATTATAAATGAGAATCGTGGAATTCCTTGTGCAAACTATACACTCTTTACTCCAAAAAACTGTGGCATTTCTCTCCCTAATTTGATTCCAAGTTCTAGCCAATGAGAAACAAGATTTATAAGTGTCATCAGAACACAACATCACTGCTATGAGTGACGTGGGGGACCTGTCCACTCTGAATGCAACCGTATAGAGCATGAAAGTAACGACTTCTTTGACCTCTAACGTTCCAACTGGAGTGTAAAACTGCATCCCTCACCCATGGCGGTACAAGTCAAATATTGTTTATAGAGTTTTTTTTTTTTTTGTTGTTGTTGTAATTATAAGATATTTATATTTAACTAAAGATTATTCAAAAAATGAATAAAAATCTCAATAATATTAATTATAAACTGTTTTTAGTTAACTAAAGATATCTCATTTATGTTATTTAATTATTTTGTGTAATCATCTAAGAAAATAGTATATATAAAAAAAAAAAATTTAATATCAATATAATTTTGTGAATTTTCTATTTTTATGATATAAATAGATAAGTATAAAGAAAATATATTTATTACTTTGGAAAGTATATGCTATATTTTTAAAAATCATATTTTAAGGGAACATTATTTTTTATTAATATCAAGATTATTTTTTAGAAATTTCCTTTTGTTATAAATCACATTATATATAAATATATTTTCATTTTTAAACTCGTTTTCAAAAATCTATAATTTTTATTTTTATTATATATGTTATTTGTAAATAATAAAAAGAAAACTAAAATAAAAATATTATTAACGGAAATTACTAAATAAAATATTTAGTAATAACATTTAGATGTAATATTTTTAATTTATTAATGGCATTTTTATAATTAATCATCATAAAAACTAATATGAGTATGATACATAAAAATTGATTTGTCAAAAAATAATATTACAAAGATTTCTTTTTCTATTAAAACATATAATTTATGATATTTTGCTTAAAATAAATAAATCAAAAACTTTAAATATTAGAATAAATTTTAAAGTCGAAAAACTGAATCGAAACCGGATGAAAACCTAAATTGAACAAATATTTTCTCCAACCTAATTTTCAATAACAAGAAAAAAATAGAGAAAAAGTCGAATTAGAGAATATAGAAAAGGAGAGGCTCACGACGAAGCCGACTTGACTTAATAGAGAATCCCCTCATTATAAAATCCCCACATCCTTTTACGCCCCTTCGCCGCTGCGTTTCTTCTGCATTGACCGGATCGCTTCGTTCTTACGCGGATTCATCTTTGAATTAACCATGACTCATATCCTTTGATTCTCTCTTCCTTCAAATCGCTTTGTTATCTCCGTTAGTTTTCGATTTTTTCGATTCTGTGTTTCGATCTTTTAGAAAAGTTCTATTATATGTGCAAAAATTAGTTTTTTCGATCAGATTTTTTTTTTCAATTTAGGATTTTTCTTGCAATTTGCTTTTGATTTGCCTCTGGAATCATCCAATTGAATAGATCTAGTAAACTGCTTCTTCGAAGGTTGTTGCTTTTCTTTGATTCAAGAATTTTTGATTTGATGGTGAAACCGCACGTGGAAGTCAGAGAGAGCGTGACCGTGAAAGAGCCGCGGCACGTGCTGGAGGAAAAGGAAAGAATGCTGACGACGGATTGACGCCGGAGCAACGCCGTGAAAGGTGAAAACGAGTTTTAAAAGATTTTGTTTTTGATTTTGAATTGATTCTTGGATTCTTGATGGCTGATGATTAGATTTGTGGGGTTTTTGTGTGTATGATTGACTTTCAGAGATGGAAAAGCATTGCAAGAGAAAGCAGCGAAGAAGGCTGCTCAAGCTGCAGGTGCTGCAGGTTCTGGTGGAGGAGCGGGAGGAGGCAAAGGAACTGCTAAGAAGTGATCATTTGGTTTTGTCTCTTTGGCTATATTGTAGACTTTTTAATAAACATCTCGCAAAATGTTTCAAATTGGGTTAACTTCGACTTGAGTTGTACTCTTGTCTGAATCCCGTCTATGCTGTCTCTGTGTTGAAAAATTGATATTTTATGCTTGTGGTAACTTATTTGGTCTTTATATGATCTGTTATGAACTATTCTTGCAAATTTTACTCTCTTTTGCAATCGGTCGTTTAGTTAAGAACTGAACTTGTCTTGTGTCTGAATCGCATTGTCCTGTCACTGTACGGAGCTTGATAGCTTGTGGTGAGATCTTATTTGGTCTTTCTCTGATCTGTTAAGAAGTATATACTTGCAATTATACCGTCTCTTTGGGGTCATTGTAGCTCTTTATACTCTGAGTTTATGTCTCACTCACTCTATCAGAATGTTTGAATTCAGGTTATTTAGTTAGACTTGACCTTTTGTCTTGTTGTCTGAATCCCGTTTGACTGCCTCTTGTGCAAAAAATTGCAAATTTGACGACACTTTAGTTAAATTCCCTCTTCCTCTCAGAAGTATTTTCAGTTGAACTCTTGTTTTGTTTACTCGAAAGTGTTATCTTAGTAAGGAACACGGTGTTTGCTGGATGAATCTTCAATAGACATATTTTTTCGAAGTATTTGTTGTGCATTGTGAATCCCAATCCTTTGATGGTTTCTTAGGATTTTTGCAAATTACTTCATGTGAGCTCTCTTGCTCTAGGAGCAACCATTGATTCCTTGCTCTCCCAATATTGATATCACTTCTGAGTTTTCAGCAACAAATACAGCGTTGGCTCATTTAGTGGTGTTAGACGCTTATATTTTAAACTTGTTCAAAGGTGTGAAGTGAAATCAATCAAATCACACACAATGGCAGATCAATAACCAAAGAAAACAAATTTTACAAAAAAACAAATGGAACCATGGCCGACTAAAAGGGATTACATACTCGATGTGGGATTCTTTGTTTTGGGACATATTCCAAAATTAAGTACAAGTAAAAAGGAAAGAGTACAAAATCTATTACATCATGGAAAAGGAAAACATCAATAAGGAAAACATGGACCAACTTAGGATAAGGTTTGGTTCGGCTGTGGATAAGGTTGGTTTCGACAAAGCCTAAACCTAATGGGATTTAGGACATCCTATATCATAGACCAATGGGTCTTGGTACCTTAATCCGAGACTTGGAAGACTCGGACTGATGTCCTAGCTTATGGACCATCCACAACCATGTGGTTTATAACAATATCCGAGTTTTTAGAAAATTATTATGAATTATAACTGGAAACCAAAAATGATTATTTTCGAAAATATAATTAAGATCCGGGCTAGTGTGTGCTTGGATTCTGTCAGAGTCGAGCAGCGGCGTCTCAGTCAGCTGGGTGCCATCCATGTTAAGTTGCTGCAGTCTGTCTTGAGGCAGGCTACTGTTGGAGCTGTTCACTGCTCCTATAGCACCAAATATGTCTTTGTTGAATCATTTTTTCTTCTAACATCAAATGATGGATTTTAAAGTCCATTCAGAAAATAGAAGTACAAAAATCTATGATAACGTACATGAGAAGTAAACTAAAAAAAAAGTATAACTGATTAAATATGAAAAGTGTGTTTTATTGATAATGCGAGAAGATACAACCTCTTCTTCGTGGTTCCTTTTTATAGGTGTTGATGGTATGGACCATAACGACAACACAATCTTCGGCTATTTGGTACTTTTATGTTTGTCTTAAATGTCTTGATCTTCTTTACGTTTTGGATTAGTCATGTTAGCTCGGCATTGATCACTGCATTAACTTGGGATGTGCCTTCGATCTATAGGGACTTTAGTGCCACTAGACCGGACTTTTGAAGCGGGTTTAGAGAGGGGTGAAACCCGCCTCTAATGCTTACCCTTCGGTAAAATAGTTTCAAATGAGACCAAAGAAGTCCGCGTGAGAGTAACTTCGATTTTTGATGATCTAGTTTTCTTGGAATCAACTTATTATTTATATGTCAAACATGGAGTTTATATTATAATGTTTATATCATTATTTGAAAAGCATGGGAGAAAACCAAGAAAAAGGGGGCTAGCTTCAAATTTATAGATCATAAGACATATATTGTATTAAGGGAATGGAATACTAAATGTGACAGAGAAGTGAGGCTAGCTTAAACAAATTTGGTGTAAACAGATCTCTGACTAAAGACCTAACTTCAAACCACCTACAAGAACATGAACTTGTTTACTTCAACCAGGACGCGTTGGTCTAAGTGGTAAAGGGGTTTCAGCTGAAACTACCGTCACATGAGTTTGATTCGCATCGAGAGGAACTATTTATAATGTTTGGGTTCTCAATAAAGAGGTGAAACCATCTTTTTTTTTTTAAACCAAAAAAAAAACTTGTTTACTTCAGCCGGGTTAGTAGCAGATCTTGAGCCATTGTATTATTCTTACTGTTTACTACAAATACTTTTTACTATGTGTTTTTCTCTTGCATGCAAGTATAATCATATTACAGATATTTAGAAGGGTTAGTGAGAGTAAAATTTATGTAAAGTTGGTTAATTCTAAAAGTTAAGAGATTTGTTGAATTTGTAACTTCTAAAGAATTTTTCATATTTAAAAAGTTTATGAAAATATTCTAATTCAATGATTTGAAAAATCTAAAGGAAAATGAAAGATTTTTGAAGTTTTGTTTTATGAATAAAGTTGTGTAGAATTCAATTATCAATAACATTAGATTTGATAGAATCTTAGAATCATTAAAAATTAAACTTTTTGAATAATAATAATTTTTTTAATTCATTAAACAATCTATCAAACCAATAACACTAGATTTTTGTAAGAATATTAGAATCTACTAACCAATAATAATAGAATTTAAAATTTTTAACAATCATTACAAATTCATATCCCACTAGCTTATTGATTATGATAAGTTATCGTTTATGCTTTAAAAATTTAAATTGAACATCAAATTATTTATATATGATAATTTTTTTTATCAAAATATACATATTCGTTATTATGTCAAACTTTTTGTAAGCACTTTTGTACTATAAATATGTTTAAAAATCTCTTTAGAAACTACATTTATTATTTATTGCTTGATTGGTATTGAATTATCTATCATTCTATTTTTTTAATTTTCGTGATTAAAAACATTATTTTTGGATAACAACACAACACAGTAATATAAATTATATTTTTTAAATACATTTTTGTTTTTGGATATTTTTAATTATATTAATCTATAATCATTATCTTATCTAATTAATTTTATTATCTAAACTAATAAATAAATATAAAATTATTAACACAAAAATTTATTTTAAGTATATAATTAAATTTATTAAGAATATCATTGATTTTAACTGTTCTAACTTTTTAATATGCGATCTAACTTTTGATATGCAAAAGCTCCAATGAAAAATCAATTAAGAATAATAATAATATAGATATATTTTAGTTCTACTTCAAGTTAAACGTTTCCTCTTTTAATTCATTACAGTTTTAGAATAATAGGGCTCCGTATACGATTCCATTTTCCACGCTGGTTACAGCAAGAAAAGAACTTTTCTAATTTATTACTTTCGAGTATTATTTTCCAACATTATTTTTGTAGAAAGTCAAACTTACGATCAAACCACCAACGATAAAAGAGCAGAGATCGTTAAACAAAATACAAAAGGAAGGAAAAAAACAGAGATCATTTCTTCTATCTTCTTGTTCTTCTCCAATCCTTGCAGTGAGGGATCCTTCGTTATTACAATGTCGAACCAAACGTACAGATTCGGCTTCTTCAGACGGAAGTATCATCACGCAGCTTCGGTGGCACCACCTGAGGTCAAGATCCTTTTCGAGAATTACTCCGAGAAAGGGGCCATGACTGTCGATCATCTCCTTAGGTTTCTAACAGATGTTCAGAAACAAGATAAAGCGACGAGAGAGGAAGCTCAAGCGATCGTCAATGCCTTCTCCTCTCTTCTTCATCGCAATTGTCTCCACCTTGATGCTTTCTTTAAGTACCTTTTTGGTGTTGACAACTCTCCTCTTGCTTCTCTTGAGGTATTACTGTCTTACTCTGACTTTTTTTTTTTAATAATCTGGGGTATCCGGCGGGCCGAAACTTAACCGTCTAATTTTCTGGAGCCTGTCCACAGGCGCCAGACAGACCGGGTTACTCGTAAATGAAAATTAAATATTCATATCGTCTAGCCACAATCGGATAAATCTGAATTTGGTAAGTTTTGAACCTGAAAGCATCCCAAATGGGTATACCCATTAGAGTTCTTAAAATATATATGCATATATATATATATATATATATATATATTTTAAGAACTCTAATGGATAGATACTCCCATTGAGAATGCTTTGAGGTGGACCAAGCTTATGTGATTTACTCTGACCTTTCTTTCAGAGATTGATTCTTGAATTGTATTATTTTTGTTTTTTGTTTACAGGTGCATCAAGAAGACATGGATGATCCATTGTCACATTATTTCATATTCACAGGGCATAATTCGTATTTAACTGGTAATCAGCTGAGTAGTGACTGCAGTGAAGTACCTATAATAGAAGCATTGAAAAAAGGTGTCAAGGTCATTGAATTGGATCTTTGGCCAAACTCTAATGAAGACGGTATTGATGTTGTTCATGGAAGGTATATATAGTCGTCATCCAAATGAATTAAGTGCTTTATATATATATTATCTTCTTGTATTTTGATTAAAGTGTATACAAAAAACAATATCATGTAGGACTCTCACGTCACCTGTGGAGCTGATCAAATGTCTAAGAGCTATTAAAGCGCACGCGTTTGATGTATCTGATTATCCCGTTGTTGTAACTCTTGAAGATCATCTTACTCCACAACTCCAGGCTAAAGTTGCTGAGGTGTGTGTGTGAGCTTATTTTGCGTTTATGTGATAATAACATTAGCTGGTGTCTTATTTTTCTTTTTAATCTTTGTTTTTATTAATCTATAGATGCTTACTGAAACATTTGGAGACATGTTGTTTGCTCCTCCTCCTGGAGAATGCTTAAAGGAACTCCCGTCACCCGAGTTTTTGAAAAAACGTATTCTCATTTCAACCAAACCTCCCAAAGAGTATAAGGAATCAAAACATGACCATGTTGTGACGAAAGGTAACACTTCAGGTGGTGGTGACAAGGTTTGTGAAGTTCGTTTAATTTTGTGGGTTTTTCATATATACATACGTCAAGTTATTTTTATATATAGTTCTTTCTTGTTGCAGATTGTTTCAGATGAAGATGACGAGGATGATGATGATGATGAAGAAGAAGTAGATAAGGTTAAGAAGAGTGCACCATCGGAATACAAGCATCTGATTGCAATCCAAGCTGGGAAACCGAAAGGCGGAATGACTGAATGTTTGAAAGTGGATCCTGATAAAGTAAGACGGCTTAGCTTGAGTGAAGAACAACTTGAAGATGCATCAGAAAAATATGGCACACAGATTGTGAGGTATTCTAATGAATTCTTGCTAATATTTCTTCAAAATATTAAAATAAAAAGAGGTTAGACTATGTGAACATACTCAGTTGCCATATGTCTTAAAAACTATGTAGGTTTACTCAGCAGAATGTGCTTCGGATTTATCCAAAAGGAACTAGAATTATGTCATCAAATTACGATCCCTTGGTTGGTTGGAGCCATGGTGCTCAAATGGTGGCTTTCAATATGCAGGTTTCCTCATTTTCCCCATTCTATTACCATAAATCAAATCATAGCTCCAAGAAAATTTTGAATTCTTGATATGACTTTTCCTTTGTACAGGGACAAGGAAAATCATTGTGGATAATGAGAGGAATGTTTAGAGCCAATGGAGGATGTGGCTACGTCAAGAAACCCGATATTCTGCTTAACAACAACGCTATATTTGACCCTCAAGCTTCATTACCTGTAAAAACAACACTAAGGGTCAGTGACATATCTTATTTTATTTGACCCTCAAGCTTCATTACCTGTATAAACAACACTAAGAGCATGATTAACCCTAGAACCCCATTTGGGGTTCTAGATTTTTTTTTTTTTTTTAATTTGATTTTTTTTTTTAATTTGATTTTTTTTAAAAATAAAAATTAAAAAACGAACTAACCGCGTGTCGCCACTTGTCAGTGGGACCCGCAAACAGTCCAAGAAACTCTTAAGAACCGGTTATTATTTAAAAATTTTAGGAACCGGTTCTTACACTATTCATGGGATACTTCTCCCTAATAACCCCTCTAAGAAACCCCTTTAATGATGGTCAAAGGGTCAGTGACATATCCTCTGTTTTGTTAAAAACCTCATAAAGTTCGAGGTCAGTCCTCAGCAAAGCCAAATGAAATATTCGACTTTAGCCCTTAAATTTCTTTTTTAAAATTATATAGATATAGACCTCCAAATTTATATAAATTTTTTTTATTGAAATCTTTACCGATTCGTCTACAGTCCAAAATCTCATGGCCGGGTCCTAATGAAGTTATTATGTTTTTGATTTCTTTATACATCTTTTTAGGTAACTATATACATGGGAGAAGGATGGTACGATGATTTTTCCCGCACACACTTCGATCGTTATTCTCCACCTGATTTCTATGCGAGGGTATGAAACTCTGCACCTTATAGTTTAGTTTTGAGGCTGAAACTGATACAAAGTTTTGGGAAAAAAATTTCTCTCAGGTCGGAATCGCTGGAGTTCCCGCGGATACTGTAATGAAGAAGACGAAAACCTTAGAAGATGATTGGTTACCAGCTTGGGAAGAGGTTTTTGAGTTTCCGTTAACAGTTCCACGGCTTGCTCTTCTGCGTATAGAAGTACTTGACTATGACATGTCCGAGAAAGACGATTTTGGAGGTCAAACATGCTTGCCAGTTTGGGAACTGAGGCAAGGAATACGTGCCGTTCCTTTGCATAACGAGGATGGGGTCAAGTGTAGATCCGTTAAGCTTCTTGTGCGGTTGGAGTTTGTGTAAGTATGCAACTTGCAAGTATGGTTTTCGGTTTGTAGCGCTTGTAAACGGTTCATGGTTTTGTGACTGAGTGGAAAGCAAATCCACGCTTCTTTTGTGTTGGTTTTATAAACTTTGTGACATCCACTTGCATTGCACATCTTAGAGCATGTTTATAATTTATCAAAAAATAAATATATTAACATTATATACTTATATAATTATACTATTTTTTTTTTGTGTGTGTGTGTGTGGTGTGCCTCAATTTTTTTTTGCTGCCGGCATTATGGGTTTGATTAAGAAGATGGCGTAGTAAGTTCAAATTGTAGTAGTAATTTGTATGATTAGTAGTGTTGTGCTTGCTTACGAACCGACTAAGAGTGTAGGTTGTTGAATATCTCATTGTAGACAATATTAGTGACACCCAAGTTGTTTCTGGTAATCATCTCATCCAGTATCTTCCATTGTCCCGTGAGGTCACACGTGAAAAAGCAACATAGAATTGCTCGTGAATAAATACACTTTTTGGAAGATAGAGTGCAACTTGGGTCAGAGTTTGCCCTTTACTCTTATTTATAGTCACTGGTAACACAGACATAAGAGGGTATTGGCATTTCCTTAAGTTGAAAGGTTGCATTCTCTCGTTTGGAAATAGCTGAATTCTTGGTATGAAGACCTTTTCCCAGACATGAGTACTTGTCATCATTTCTGCCTCAGTGATTATGTTCCCTAACTGTGTGATAACTAGCTGTGTACAATGGCAGAGACCATTCTTCTGGCTGAGGTTCCATAACATTATCAATTGTGTAGTTCAACGTTCAGTCACCTTGAGGTGTAGATTCATTTTCTATGCTACCTAAGCTTAAGTACTCTGCCATACTTGATGGGACTACTGAGAGTAGGTAACTGTTAACCTTCCGTGCTATTTCATTTGTTGGAGTTAGTATAGCTCTCTTTCTCTAAGTAGTTTCGGTCTTTGAACTTATGAATAAAGTCTGGGTAGGCTGCCTTGGCTAGTGCACACTTAGTATCTTTTTTTATGGTCCCCCATAAGATCGGTGTGTAGCTATCTCAACACCTTCCCCATGCTGATCGTCATTTTTCCAACAGTTTTTGCTGTCCGATTCCCAACCTCGAGAAGTCAGCTCGCAAACGCTATGTCCTCCTTTTTATATGCATTTTGATGTTAAACGAAAGATACTTACGGCTGGACATAGGTAAGATCGGCTAAGTGATGCTAAGATAGTGTCTTCTCGACTGCCTTGGGAAACAAGCGGTAGCATTTGCCTAACATCACCACCAAGCAAGACTGTATTCCCCCTTCCCTCCCCAAAATGTTTGGTAGCTTCTGCTTTATTTTCAATGGAGAACGAATCTTTAGTGTGCGATCAAGTGTTTCGAAGGTGTAGCGGTGCGCTATTGGTGTTTCATCGAATTCCAAGAACACGGAAAAGGTTATCCGGATAATGTTTCAGGTCGGTAGACATCTGGTTTGACAACCTTGGTGATTTTGTAGGGACCTTCTCAGTTAGTTTCGAGTTTACCAGCTCGACACTCTTTAATGTTTTCATACACTTTTCGAAGAACGAGATCGCTGAATTTGAAAAGTCTTGCACAAAACTTTTTGTTGTAGTAATTTTTAGCAAAGTGTTTATAGTTCTGGATATGAAGAAGAGTTTGATCTCGTTGTTGCTCACTTTCGTCCAAAGCTTCCAACAACATTTCTTTGTTGAGGGCAACGTATTAAGGTATCTTAGATCGACAAAGATCGGGGATGGTGACCTTGGCTGGTGTCATTGCTTTCACTCCATAAGCTAGTGAGAACGTTGTTTTACTTGTCTCACCTTTGGGTGTCGTCTATGCAACCAAAGAACATCGTCTAACTTGTCCACCCAGCGACCTTTCTTCAGGTCTTAACTCCATTGATGATTATTTTATTGGTTGGTTCAGCTTGTATGTTGCCTTAAGGGTACCTTGGAGTCAATGTACTTCCAAACAAATTTATAAACCTCATCATTGGAAATTTGAACAAATGCCTTTGCGTCCACCAACTTGGTGAAGTAATCTGTCATAACAAGTAAGAAACGCCGTTGTCTAGAACTCGTCAGAGGTCTAACTATGTTCACAGCCCAACACATAAAAAGATATGGGATGGTAATTGTCTTTATCAACTCGGTAGGAGAGTGTATATTCGGAGCATGTTGTTGACATTTGTCATATCTTGCAGTGTATTTCTCATAGTATACTACCATCAACAGCCAATAGTGTCATTGGCTCTTGACTTTTAGGGTGAGAGATCGTCCTCTGAAATGATTTCTTCCTGCAGCTCCTTCGTGTGTTTTTTCCATAACCAGCCTAATTTCTTCGCTGCAGATACACGATAATAGGAAGTTATTGGCATTCCACCTGTAAAGTTTACCACCATTGTAATGTAATGGATACTTCATGTTTTAAGTCGATGTGCTTCTCATTTGTCATAAGGTAGCTTACCGTCATTCAGATATTGTAACATGGGAAGCCTCTAAACGACAATGTTGAGATCAGTGTCCATATCAGTACTATCGATGTCCATGCTAATTGGCTCACCATTGATACCGATTGGAGCAAAGACTGAGGTAGTTTGGGAGGCAAACATGATGCTCGGTCTTTTACGCTCTTTGCCGGATAAACATCGAGTAATGTCTTAAGAACTTGGTAGACAGGTTTTAAAAAAATTCAGAGTCCTCTTGAACCTTGAGAACCATGTCAAAGCTGGTCCGTTAAGACTTTCCACGAACAATTGACTTCCAAACATGAAGAGGTACTCGGTAAACAAGTCTTTCTCCTCAGTGGTAAAATGTACTCATCCCATGACTATGTTCAACGCAGTCATGTGATCACTAGGATCAGATTCCCTTTAGAAAGACAAGACTTCTAGCTTATATGAATATCTAACTTGGATGCCGATGATCTTTTCGTGAAGGGGGTCTTTTGCGTTGCAGCAAGAACAAATTCTATTTTGGGAGACAAACTTGTTGGTCGATGGATTTTTGAGGAGATATCTAGTATTGAGTTTTGGAGAACATCAACTTGTTGAGTCGTTGTGTGGTTTCTTGATTCGTTGTTGCTCTTTGAACCACTGGATTAATGTTCGTCTGGAAGAGTCGTCTCCTTGCAGTTTTAGGTTCTTGATCATCAGCGGTAGGGGGTGTGCAAGCAGAGACTAGGGCATTTAGACATTTGTTGGCTGCTTCGTTTGATGTATCTTGTTGATTAAGATGTTCCAAAGTTTTGCATCATGGTGGTGAGATCTGCAACCGACGGGGTAGTGCCTGTGCCAGTTTGAGTACGGTTATGATGTCCAAAAAACTCAAGAATTTAGTTGGTTATAACTAGTAAGAGCTTTTGTCCCCCTCCCTCACCGAATTCGGCTATTTTAGTTTATTCTCCTCTCATTTTTTCCATCAATCACAAGCATTCGCAATCTCAATAGGGGGCTCTCTTACAAAGTATATATATATATTAGTATTTAATTCTGGATTTAGAAACTTTCGATTGGGGTTTCTGTAGTTTTTAAAAATCTGAAATTAAATACTAATATACATATATATTAATATATTTTGAAAAAGAACTCTTATTGGTGGCACTCTTATAAAAGAAACTTTGGCTCTGATTAGTAAGCATCGCTTAAATGCGGAATCGCAGAAAAATAACTAAGCTATGAAAAAAGGTTCATTAAGCTGCGAATTTTTTTAAATTTTGTAGAATGATGGAATACATGTTAAACTGATCAAAATATGGTATTTACTTTTTTATAAGAAAAAATAAATATCAATAATTAAACTAATTATTATAAAATGTAAAAATAACTATAATTATTAAAAGTACTATAGTTTAATTTATCTTTCAATACGTTTTAATAATAAATTAATATTTTGTAATATTATAAAATAAATTATTGTATAACTTTATTTAAAACATAATCATTTATTGTTAAAAAATTATTGCTATTATTTAAAAAATTAAATGGTATTAACATATAATTAATAATATGAAAATGTTGATTTGATAATTTTTTAATGTAATAATCTACTAAAACTCATTTCTCCACTTAATAAAATTTCTTTTTATATTTTGTCGGTAACAATACAAACATGCGTTTTCGTGTTTTTTTATTCCATAATTTTTATTAATTGGTAAAATAATTGGGGAATCGTGTTTAAAACAACATTCCGCCATTCCAAAAGGTTATCAATCAAAGCGTTATAAAAGAAAATTATGTTTTTTAATAAAAAAAAAACTTATGTTTTTTTTTTTTTTTTTTTGTTTAACCTGGGGGTATCCCGGACCTATGGGAGGGCCCGGACTAATCTCCAAGGGGAGGTGCAGCCCACGGATAGACCCTCTCTCCGGGTATGCAAATGGGCCCTAAAGCATAGGCCCATATCCGTGTAAGGTGACCAGGATAATTGTGACTTAGTTTCGCGCAGCAGGTGGGTCGAACCTGAAACATGTTGGTGTCCCAGGCCCGCCTCCTTACCACTCGACCACAACCACCTGGTCAAAAAAAACTTATGTTAGTTACTTGTTAAGTCTGTTGGGCATGCACATGGTTCAGTTTTATTCTCTTTCTTGTTTATGCCTTGTTTCTGCTAATTGCTTTTACAGAATTGCTGTCTCAAATCTAGACATTTACCTAAAGAAGAAGAACGCAATCTAAGGTTCAAAAAAAAAAATTGATGCATCATAAATTTTATTCTATAAATAGTTATTGCGCTTATTTTAAGAACCTTTATGCTGTCAACACAAAAATTGTATTGGATATTTAAACCATTTAGCAAGCTTTGATTAGAAGTTCAATTTTTTTTTAAGAGATTGGATTAGAAATTCTTACACAAAAAGTAATATATATATATATATATATATATATATATATATATATATATATATATATATATATGTGTGTGTGTGTGTGTGTGTGTGTGTGATGTATATTTTAGGTGCAAATTCAAAATTACAAGAAAATACAAAATCAGAATGTAAGAAACTTTAAGATATTCGTTAACTATAATCCTGATTTTGATTGAAATAGATGATAATAAATATAAGAATATATTATTTTGGGATGAAAATAATTTTCTTCAAAGAATTTTTTATATAAGAATATATTTTACTGAATATTAAATGATGAATACACTGTATCTGGTCAGGGAGGAACTTTATAAAATGGTTACATTTAACTATTACAATTAAATTAGAAAAGTAATGAAAAGTTAATTAGCTAATTTTCATGTGCAGCACTGCATGATGCGATATTCCACATTACATTGCTTCTTGTTTCTCCTCTACTCTCATTGCTTTGCGAAGTCAGCCTCACATGTTACGGCTTTGGCTATTAATATAACTTATTTTCTTAACTTTATTATGTACGAAAACAAACTAATATGAATTATTCCCAAAAAAGGTAATGTGACGTGTTTGCCATTCCCCGAAGCTAAAAAAGCATTTTAGTTTTGTCATGTAGTTGCCTTAACCAATGGTAAAAAGAATATTTCGAATAATTTATTCATTTAAATACAGAGAAGAATCTAACGCACCTAGTTCAACTAATCAAAGAGTTTAAGAACTTTCATTTTCGAATCTCATGTCCGAGTTCAGAGAATCCGTAATTTCACATGGCAAACTCAGACAAATTGACTGTAACAAAGCACTAATGCTACTACTACGTATTTATTGCTCTTTTGAAAGGTCTGAGACTCTGAGTATAGTGTCTAAGAGCATCCGCAACAAGGGGTCCTTAAGGGGAGTCTTTAGCGAAAAAATAATTAAATAATCTGTGGATCCCACTAAAACTTAAGGATTTGATCCTTAAAATCTCTAAATAAGGATCGGTCCTTACACTGTTTATGACACGTGACGACATGCGATTGGTTGATTTTTTTTTTTTTTTTTTTTTTTTTTAAATTTGGAAAAAAAAAAAAAAAAAAAAAAAAAAAAAAATTTAAGGATCCCATAGGGATCCACCATTGTGGATGCCCTAAGCTTGCCGATATTCCATACGGGTCTACAGTACTGATAAAAATTAAGTTCTATTTTTATTTTTAATTAGTATTTTAGGCAATTAAAAATAAATGAATACGTAAAAAGCGTATTGAGCCAAAACCAAGAAACGATAAAAATATGTTCTGTCTGTTTTTATAGAATATGTTTAGAAAAAAAATTGATGTTTAAATTGATGTCTTTAGTTTTAATATAAAATTTATTAACTTCTTATACTAAATGAACTTTTAATATAGTATATATTATTTTCTTTTTTGATTTAATTGGTTAAATATATAATTAATGATGTTTTTTGTTATAAAATTGTATAAAACTAAACATTTTTAAATTTATGTGCACAACGTTAAAAAAAAGTAGAGAAAAAATTGAAAGTTTTTAAGCAAAAAAAAAATAGAGAAAATATGTATATTTTGCGATAAATATGCATTTGAAGTGTTCATTTTTAGATTATCTATTAATAATAACAATTCTAATTAATGTTAATGTTGTGTTATTTTATCTTAAAATTATATTAATTGCAAGGAAATAATCAAATTATATATATATATATATATATATATATATATATATATATATATATCTTTTCAACAACATCTTTAAAATATATTTGTTTTAAGAGTTATGTTTTTTAATTAGTTTAAAATAATTAGAATGTTTTAAAAAATATTTTTCTAAAAAGTTTAGAGTTGTGTCTATTCATTTGGTTGTATCAAATCATCCTAAAAGTTGCATTAAAAACTTGTCAAATTATATATGTATATTTTTAACATTTTCTAAAACTTATTAGTTTTAAGAATTGTGTCTTTCTAATTAATTTTTTAAGAAAACTAATTTAAGAGTTGTGTCTTTTTATTATAAAAATAAATTATTTTAAATAGTTGTTAAATACCTCAATAACTGTTTCCATACAATTATATTTGTCTTTTCATTATGTAATAAGTTATTTTGCAATGATGTATCTGTTTAAAATATATTACAAATATATTGTTTTAAAATAACTATCCCAAATTTGAAAATTGTGACTATTTTTATAATTAGACTGACTTAAATAACAAAAGTTTTACTTATCAAATCATAGTAAGAAATATGTCAATGTAATTTAAAGTTAAACTGACTTAAATAATTAAAGTTTTACTTATCAAAAAAACTTAAAAGTTTAGATCATTTAACTTAGAATCATTACGAGTTATATTATCATTTAACTCATGTCTAGGTGTTTTCCTCCGGTAAAATTTAAATTATATTTAAAAATAAAATTTTATTAATAGTTAAAATTTATTATTTTTACTAATATTTTAATATAAATTTTATTTAATTAAATATAAAATTTAAATAAAATAAATAAGTTTGTTTATTTTAAATTATATTTCAGAATAAATATGTATATATTTAAAATTATAATCTTAGATAAAATTTTATTTATTTATTTTGTTTAAAATATATTAAATCAACTTTTATAATTCAGATATTTTTTTTATAAAATTGTATAATTATCAAAAACTAAAAAATATTTCTAAAATTTGTTGATATCAAAAGGAAAATGGTATTAAGATTTAAAAAGTTATTTTTGATATTTTTTTAGTAATAAAATTTATAACTATATAAATTAAATATAATAAATAGTATTTTGAAATTTATAAATTATTATTTTTTATTATTATATTTAATATTATATTTTAATAGATTTATTTTAATAATGATGAATGAATTATTATTATATTCTAAAAAATATCAAAAAATATAAATTAATATTAAATTTTATTGTTCATGTCATATTTAACCATAAGTCATGTCATCATTTCTAGGATATTATGTAAATGTAATGATGACATCTGTGAAATTACTTTGCAAATAATTTTTTTGAAATTTTTAAAAGATATTTAAATAAAACGTTGTAAACAAAACACAGTAAAAATATATCGATATAATTTAAAATTAGACTGGCTTAAGTAATTAAAGTTTTACTTATAAAAAATAATTAAATTTAAATCATTTAACTTAAAATCATTACGAATTATTTTATTATTTTATTAACAAATAACTGTTTGTAACTGATTCTTGAAAAGACATATTTGTTAGTTTTTAATTTTAGAAATTTTTATTTATTGTTTATTTGCACCGTATAACCAAAAAAAAGTTCAAATTAAATAAGTAACCAAAACTTCCTTCTCTCTTTTCTTTTCTCTTCTTATCTCCCTTTACTCTCACTCTAAAAATTTAATTTTGTTTTTTTCTTTGACTATTTTACCAATTCTCCTTATTGTCTTTTATCACGAAAAGGTGCATCTAATAGTTATGAACATTGATATGAAAAGATGTAGAATGCTTCAGCTAAAACCCCATTTTTTCTCTATTTCTTGAACTAGTACATCTTGTATTTTCTATTTCTTACATGAATAAACGTTCAGTAAACGCAGTTAACAATCCATATTCAGTTTTCAGTAGGATAGATCACAAAAGTACCAAGAGTGTCTAATACATAGTTGCATCATCAAAGATCCATTATTACACTATTCTTCAACGAAAAAGTTATTTTGCATATCTTATAATTTAATTATTTTATAATATTATGTATTTATAAAGTATTGCAACTTTTGGTGATGATATTCTTTAGTGATGGACCATTACAACCATTAGTAATGGTAGAGTTTAGTGATGAACCATTATATCTTTTAATGCTTGGTCATGGTAGATTTTAATGTTGAACGATTATAATTTTTGGTGCTAACCATTATAACTTTTGGTTCTTAACCATTATTAAAATAAATATTTAAGTATATACATTGTCTTCTATTTATTATATTTTAAATAGTCCAAATAAATATCTAAAAGTATATCTCTTCATTTTTTAAAATAATCTATGAATGTTTATTTTTCCTATTTGTTAAAACAGAGAAAAACTTCATTAAAAAAATTAATGCTTAAATATTAAAATTGGAGAATTTTAGATTAAAAATATTATATTTTTATTACAGCAATTTGAAAGGATTAGAAAGGATGTGTAATTTTTTTTTATATAAAGAAATAAAAAAAAATCAGATTAAATATTTTTGGTACAAAAGATTTTTTGAGAAGACTTTCAAATAAGTTTTATAAACCATGAAGCTTAGTCGTTTGTGTATATAATATATAAAGTATTTTATGCAAAGACCTATAATTGTACATATATGATATCTCTGTAAGTTGACAAAAAGATGAAGTCGCTGGTGCTAATTTTATATGAAGAAAACTATACAATTATTTGAACGTGTCACTACATTAATAATCAGTAAGTATATTTTCTCTGTCATGATGAATTCATAGTCAATTAATGTGTTCCTCAGAAATGTTTAATCGTAAAACTGAACTAACTAAAACCAAATTGAAATGGTTTAAATTTAGTAATGCCGCATAGCCCAAATGTAAGCTATTTTTTTATTATTAAAAAAACACAGTATATGGACAGACTTCAGTTATAAACCATTAAACAAAAAATAGTATATTTATATGTTATATTATAACTGATAATATTTGGTTATATGTTATATTATAACTGATAATATTTGGTTATATGTTATATTATAACTGATAATATTTGGTTTTAGTACGGTTACTACTTTTTATAAACCAAAATATCAAAAAATAAAAACAAAAAACTAATTAAAACTGGACCAAAATTCGAATTACAAAAAACAAACTGGCCCAAAAAATTTGTACCAAACCGAATATGCAACAGTAAAATACATGAATCATAATTATATGCTTAAATGTATTAATTAATTTTAAATATAAAATCCAAGTAAATTTAAAATATCCAAGTCAAATACTTGAAAATCCAATAATTATTCAAAAATAGTCAAAATAAAATCAAAAATAGGTATAAATACTTAAAACACCGATACTACTCAAGATATCTATTGTTCTCCATTCAAAATCCAAAGTGAACCAGTTTTTATATTAATTTTAAGTATTTGGTTATACTTATTCAAATTTATATATTTTATTTTTAAATTTTTAAAAAATTAAAATATATTTAAAAATAGTTCATAATTTAAATAAATATTATACCCGAACCAAATTCACAAAGAACTGAATCGCACTTAAACCAAAAATTATAAATACCAAAATAAAACTTAAATCTCTAGCTTCAAGAATCCAAAATGAGGATAAACTCAAACTAAACTCAAACAATACCCAAACGTCCACTCCTACTTCTTATCATGTCTATTCCATTTTCTATTACTGAAGCTAAATTTATATGAGGTCTATAGTTCCTTTTAATGGTATTCATGCAACACTACGTTTAAGATTATTTTATTTGGTGTCATCAATTTATACTATTCTTTTGGTCTTTATATCATTGAATATATAGCTACCTTATTTAACAAATAATCTTCCTGAAATTATTTGTTTTTTAGAGATGATGTAATTACGAATGTCGTATACTAGCACCAACTTGCTAATTTATATTGATTAGAAAATGAGACAATGACAGAAAACTGATTTTCTTTACCAAAAATTATTATATATTGGCTAGACTTGGTCATTAGAAATCTAGATAATTAACATGGTTAAGAAATTGTCTTCACTGAAACTTTACTGATTAAAGTCGACTATAAGCATTTAACTTCAACACTTTTTGCATTTAGACATATATTTGCAAGTTTAGACAAGACATATTAGTATCAAACAATAATTATTGATATATAATCTTCATTTGTTGTAAGTAATGATTTTATTTCAAATTATATTATGTTTCTAATTTTAGCTAAAAAAAAATAGTTTATAATTTAGTTTATTATTTGTTGAATTGGTCATATTTACCTCACTGTTGTTCAGCGCTTTGAAATGTTTTATAATATTTTTATATAGTATTTTTTAAAAAAATAATCCATGTTATAATTTTATAAATTAATAAAATATTGTAATTTTATTATTATTTATTTATAAAGTTTTTAATGATGTTGTAGTCTGATAGTTGTTTTTCATATTGGTAGAATCCACTAACGATACTAACTACATAATGCATATAAACAGTTGTCACTTGAGAATTGCATAAATAAAACCTATAAATCTCAAAATGTGATTGCGATTTTCCTCAAAAACACTTGTAGTTATTTAACATAAAAATAAGAAAATATGTGAAATATGCTAATATGATGAATTTATATCATTTGTTTATGCAGACGATATGACGAAGTTATATCATTTGTTTATGTAGAGACATGATGAATTTAAACCTCAGTTCTAAAATTTTGTGATTGGAATATTCGTTTTGTTAAGATTATTTGGGCCCAAACATCTAAAACTGTTAAAAAAGTTAATAACTGTATTTAGTCCACATAAATTTATTTTAAAAACTCAATATTCTACGTTATGATGATATAATAAACCATAATATTCTAAAGATGCAAATAAATCGCTAGAAATAAGTAAATAACACATCCAGTTATATTATTACCGTTTGACATGACTGGCTATAGATTGAACTTTTGCTTCATAAATTTCTCTCTCAAAAAAAAAAAACTTTCTCTCTCTTATTATTGTTCAACTACTTTATTTCATTAGAATTCTATTTCGATAAACTGAAATGATAATCCTTTCACAAAACGTCCCAATAGCCATCCCAAAGGGCAAAGTACGTATCATCTCAAATAGACCCCTATCATACTTGTTTGATTCAAAATAACACCCCATGTTTATGTTTGCTAAACATATTGAACCATGAAACATATTGTTACTAAAAACACTTATATCTTGATTAGTAATTAAGTTTAGTCAAATGAATCTAAATTGAGAATATATAAGAAACTGGGTTAGTGAATTAAGATCTAGAAGATAAATCTAAAGATCAAGTGTCTCCCCCGCAAAAAGAAAGTGATATTGTAAGGCTGTAATAGCCACTCATATAATCATATTTACATGCACATAAAAATATATTGATGGGTGATTCGATTAGTGTACAAATTTAAGAGGGTACGATCAGCAAGTTATTCATGAGGATACAATGTTTGTATAATGAAAAACCAAACATAAATTGATGTTACTTAGACGACAGCCAACCCATGACTTCCGCATTAGTTGGATTCAATTAAAGATTTAATTAGAGGCCAAAACTTGAACCTAATCATTGTATTTGGATGATAATATTAATAATTATGGGCTCACTAATTCTACGCATTTGTGGTGATTATATGTTATACTATTTATACGTGATTCATTAATAACATTTTATTCTCCAAACTATATATAATGTTATCACCAATATCGTTCAATAATGGGTTCTTGGTATCACATCGTTCCAATAATTAGATCCACAACAACTGTAAAATTCTAATTAGGAAATTTCATAACTTTTGTTTTATATGTGCCGGGACGCATATACATACATACATACAAATGAATATATAACATGAAAGTGTTATATATTTTATTAATTTGTTATAGACGTTAAGGTTATAACTTCTTCTTGTGAAAATTAACAATAGAAAAGTCACAGTCCCTGTGGCCCAAACCCTTACTCCTAGGTTTCGCCTTATAAACACCAAACCAAAGACAACTAAACAGGCAAGGAAGAAAAACTGAACACAGTGTACTGTAAATTATTTATATATTGAAAAGAAGGCTTAATGCTTGACGATTAAGGTTCTAAAAAGGTTTGAATATATATATGCTTGGTTATCATTTTGAAAAAGAGAATACAGGTCGAGTGCTCATAAGAAATTTTAGTAGTAAGATACTAAACGGTATATTAAACCATATCCTTTATTTCGTGTGTACGTATAAAGTAAAAACTGATTTTAAAATAATAGTATAAGATAGCTATATTAGCAATCACCAAACTACAAATATTTACATATATACCAATATGAACAAAAGTAGCATTAATCGCTTAAATCATATATATATATATATATATATATATATATATTTATTGAAATTGTTCAAAGTGATAAACTGATAACAAAGAGAAACAACGTTTGTGTCCAACATTAAGGCAAAAAGGAAAATAACGTTGGTATTCAACAACAACAACATTCGTGTTTATTCTATAACAACAAAAAAAAAACAGAGAAAGAATAAAGAAACATCACTCCTATTTGTATATAAAACTCTTTACCAAAAATATTAAAACAATACACCTAGATGTGTTAGGGCTGAGCTGTCAAGTTTGGATTATAAAAGCGAACGTAGGATGGGAGCCACGAACAAGTTGCAAGATAAGAAAAACTAAAGGTTAATTAGTTATTATGAAGATTAAAAAATAAATTAAGATATCATTAGTTTAATTAAAAGTGTTTGTGAGACTCTTTAATATTGTAGTTTACATATGAAGAAATTAAGCTTGGCAAAGCGTAGATCTAAGCCAGACGATAATGTTTTTTTGGGGACAAATAAAGTTGGGTTCCCTATTTTCTAATATTATCTTCCACATGATCACACCAATACACACACAAACACATAGTATAGTAGTCCATAGTATAAGTGTGTATATAAACATTTATTCTACAAACCATTAACACAAAATTAAGGAGAAAACAAAAAAAAAACATACTTCATTATTCTCTGGACAAAACCCTCAATCAGACAAACAAGATTGAACATGGAAGATCAGTTTCCTAAACTGGAATCTAGCTTCATGCATGAAAAACTCTTATCTTCTGGATTCTATGGGTTCTTGAGTTCCTCGACGCCACCGCAACTTCTTGGTGTTCCAATAATCTTGGAAGGTATGATATCTCCTCCTCCTCCTCCTCCTTCGTCTCAAAACTACTTTGAGCTCACATCTTCTATTCATCAGCAATCTCCGGTAGCTTCTTCTGTTCCTTGGAACTTTCTAGATTCTTTTCCTCAATCTCATGAACGTCCTGATGATATTCATCATCCTTCTAAACCCCCAAACCTTTCCTTGTTCCTCAAAGAACCAAAGCTTCTTGAACTTTCTCAATCCAATAGTAACATGATGCCTTACCATAACTATACCCCAAACCCTCTCCATGATCAAACCAGAAGCGAGTGGGTCGATATTAATAAAGCCCTTACAAACTATCCTTCAAAAGGGTTTGGAAACTATTGGCTAAGCACCACCAAAACTCAGCCTATGAAGCTTGCGTCAGGGACAAGAACAAGAAAAGTTGTTCAGACAACAACAACAACAACGAAGCTGTATAGAGGAGTGAGACAAAGACACTGGGGAAAATGGGTTGCGGAGATTAGGCTTCCAAGGAATAGAACTCGTGTTTGGCTCGGCACTTTTGAAACCGCTGAGCAAGCCGCAAAGGCTTACGATACTGCAGCTGATATCCTTCGTGGCGAGTATGCACACCTCAACTTTCCCGACCAAAAACACCAGCTTAAGTCTGGTCCTTTGAGATGCATGATCACCTCGCTTTTGGATTCGAAGATACAACAAATCTCAACCTCTCAAGTAATAAGTTCTTCTCCTAAAGTGGAAACATCGGAGCCCAAGAATAACATCAAGACCGAGTCAGGAGAAGTTGTGATGATGAAGAAACAGAAAAGCAATAAGGAAGTGATGGAAGGAGATGGTGTACAACTGAGTAGAATGCCTTCATTGGATATGGATCTCATTTGGGATGCTCTCTCCCTTCCTCATTCTTCTAATTGACTTCAAATTATTGTCACAAAACTTAATTACTTCTATCTCTTTTTTTAATGTCTGTTAAAGAAAGAAATTCATATTTTGATGCCAAGATTCAAGATTGGTTCGCATTCGGGGTTGAACACATTGTATTTCTTCTCACAACCACATAATTTAAGTGGTTCTCCTTTTTTTTGTTTGCTAATTAAATGTTCTTTTCTATACGGTTAATAGTAACCATACAATAGAAAAAAAGTGTTTGTTTTTAAATGAGAAAATATTTACTTTAAAAGTCTGTTGCACCAACTCCAACTTCAAAATCCAATATACTACTATAATATTTCCTACATTGCATATTAAATTATTTAAGCTCAAAGGTCAATATAGTAGTATAGGTCAGAGAAGAGTTGAAGGGCAAGTATGAGCTCCAAACCTTTTTTTTTTCTTGGACTTTTTATCAATCAACTATAATATTATGAATATTTTTAACAAACAAAAAATTGTGTGGAAAAGAAAGGTGAAATGTGTAAGAACATCTGCATTTGAGAAGCTCTTGGTAAAGCTTTTAAATTTTTTTAAGAATACAAAAATAACAAAAAAATGAAGAAAGAGAATGAAACCAGTCTTTTGTGGAAGAGAATCAAAGAGGTGGAGTTTCTACACATGTTATCATACAAATGGCTACATCAATTTTGTAAGACACATATCATGATATTTTTTTTTTTTGGAAAGCAGACACATCATGTAAAATATTATTTCTAATTTGTACTATTATTTTTATTTTCTGATAAACTCACAAAGTGCTCTCAATAATGATGCTCCAAAGTTTATCACAAAAATAGAAAAAGGACAAATGTCAATAAGATGGAAAAGAGAAAGTACTCCGACCATTTTTAATATTTTATAATTAAAGACCACCACAAAAGCGTCCCTATTTTGTTCCGAAACGACACCGTTTATAATACAATGTTTGAGACAAAATCTCTCAGTAGATCTCATTCTCAAAGCAAAAACCACATTAGAGTTTGGCAGACATTGTACAAACTACAATGTGTTGTCCATACTGTATATTCGTGTTGTGTTATGCGAGTAAATTCATACCTTGTAGTTTCAACTTTCAAGCGCTATGCAGGTCCAATGACATAGACATACCTTTTACCTGCCAAAGAAAGTGAGATTACAGACATCATCATCCATTATACAAGACTCAACCACTTGTTAAGCCAACAAAGCCCTGAAAACATAAATTTAGCATACTTTCTCCCCTCAAAAAATAATCAAACAACAAGGAACTCACCATTGTGGAAGAAGGGCTTGAAGAGTCGATAGATTCCGATCTTCTAGCCTCCCAAAACCGACTTGTTTTATCTCCAAAACGTAGCACCTGCGATTTGCTCTGTTCCTTGGAAGAGAAACTGATCTTCTCTCTTCCCTTCTGTACAGCTCTCAAACGTCCTCTCAGCAAACCAACTTCACTCTCTATTTTACGTCTCTCATAGTCAACAGCTGACATTGAGTTTCTGCGCATATTTGGAGACATGATCCTTTGTCCTTGTGGAAACGCCGGTGGAAGTCCATAACTTGTACCTAAAACACTCTGTGATCTATCCAGTTTGAGGTCCCCTACGACATGGTCCGAAGGAACATTCAGTTGCACTTTGTTATCTTCATCTTTGACCACATGGATATCATGTACACAACAATCAATGTCGTGGGAGTCCTCACCAATCTTCTTGGACTCAGAGTCTGGTTCTGGAAATGAAGTGCCTTCCTCTATCTCTTGGTCTACTCCATTCAACTTCATTTCCCCATCATTGTCAACCTCTCCTGGTTTTGGAGAATCTACATAATCATAATCAAGAATACGATTGTCCATCTGATTAGTGAACATCTCAAATCCAAAAGAGTCAGTCGTCTGTTGTGGTGTTTGCGATTCTTGTTGCTCAGTCTCAAGAAACATTTGTCTGTAGGTGTCAACTTCGTTCTCCAAGAAATGTTTCTCCCTCTCCCTCCTCAGCAAAATCTCTTTGAGAATGCTCATCTCTTCAGCGTCAAAAGCTGACTTCTCTTCTATCATCCGCTGATACTGCCTAGCTTCCATCTCTATCGACGCTTTCTCCTCCTGCAGCCTCAATATCATACCCAAAGCCTCATCAGCAGCAGTAGCAGCAGCATTTCTCTCTTTCTCGAGTTCAAGAGCTAATGCAGCACGTGAAGCTCGTTCTTCCGCAAGCATCTGTTCAAGTGTTAGATCCACAGGGGAAGTGCATCTACCCTCCTCTCCCGCCCATGAAAGTGTCCTCTCTGGTTGCTTGTTCCGAGCATCAACTTCACACCCAATAGAGCAAAGTGACACACTTTTCCTCAACGAAACATCCTCCAAGGCTTCTCCACAATCTACAATGTTTGTCACAATAATGTATCAAAAACCAAGGATTCTGACAAAAAGTTTTGAAAAATAAACAAAACACTTACTGACCTCTGGAGTTGACAAGAAGAGAATCGTTTTCGTCAGCATCATCGTTCAAATACTCCATGACACTTGCAGGTGATTGCGGAGAGTGCTTCTTGAGACCATACGGCGACCTATGGAAGAAGCTGAGACGCTTACTCTTAACTTTAAAACTTCCTTTCTTCAAACTCTGCGAAGTCAAAAGATCGAAACACGAAGCATTCTCAACCTCCTTCACAACAGAAGGAGTACTAAACACCTCTTTCTCAAACTCAACGTCTCCACGGCGCTCTCCTGCTTCTTTATACAGAACTGAATCAAAAGGTGTTGTGCTTTTAACAGATCTCTGCACAGAAGAGATCTTTTCCACGGGGAGATTCACTAAAGTCTCTTGGAAACACTTGTTCTTACGCGGGTCACTGAACATGCCATCACAAGGGCAGGGGAGGTTCGAACCGAAGACACTGAGAAGCTTGGAGGTTAAATAAACGAGAGAAGAGGCGCAGAGTAGCGTGAAAGCTACAGAGAGATCAAGAAACGCTGCCACCAAACCTGAAAATGTCCAACATCTTACCTCCTGGCAACGCATTTTTTTTTCTTCTTCACCTGTAAGAAGACAAAACTTACTCAGAAATTCAGACATTTTTCAAAGCAATTTTACATTTGGATAAACACACAAGATCTAGCCATTTTTTAAAACAAATTGAACATTTAAAATATAGACTAATATAGTAACAACCTTAATGAATCGATCTTACGTGATTTCAAGCAACTAAAAGAAAAACAAATATTCACTTCAAATATAAACTGTGGATTCTATTGCATATGAAGTTGTAACTACTGCAATTTTTTCCGAGAGTAAAGATAGAAATCGAGGAGGTAAGGAGTGTAAATTTAACAACAATCAATCAAACCAGAAACTCACCGAGTTTACTATCGTTCTCCGGAGAAACGGTTGCGACTAGATAAATCTGTAGAATCAGAGAATAAAACTCCCACAAAGAAGAAGAAGTTTAACTAATTGCACATCGACATAAACTCTTCCGTTTCTTTTTTTATTTATTCAAAATTAAAAATTAAAATCAAAAATCCGAAACATTTCCTTAATTTTCAAACTTCAGTTGATAAATCAGCCTATTGCGAGTGAGTTTATACGCCGTCGTTTACTCGCCAACCCCATCTCTTTCTTTCTTGAGATTGGTGTTGTTTTCCATTAATTGTTATTTCAATATAAATTTTTACACGTACGCAACCACAAATCTGTGCGTGTACATGTATGTGTTACGCGGTTTGCCCAAAAATATATATATATATATATATATATATATATGTTACGCATCTGATTCTCGGCAACACGGAAGCTTTACAAACATTTAAGACATTTTTGAACAATCTACAATTCATTAATCTATCTATAACACATGTATAAGCCATAATAAGAGAGGAGCCTTCAAAGGATAGTGAATATTACTATTACTTGGTAATGGAAGCTAAAACAAAGAAGGATCTTTCTCCACCCATATATGGGCTTCTTTGCTTATAAAATACAAAGAAAGAGAACAAAAGCTCTGTATAAGCAACTTGTCCTCAAGAATATATAGTTCTGTCACTGCAGTATCTAAGTGAATTCACCAATTTTTAGACTGTACAATACGTTCACGTTGCTCAAGTATATCTTCTAGTATCACATTATGTATAAGAGGGCAAGTGAGCTAACCAGGATTTTGGATCTTACCAGTAATCTTTACATGAACAAGCACCTCCTTCGAAATGATGAAACCTATAGGCATCCCTCACTATGATTTCTCGATTTGAAACCTTTGATATAAACTTGATCCAATCATGGCAATCATTGCAAACTCGTAGGTTCTTCATTACATTTACAGGCATTGTAGAAGGCAAGCTAAGGAGTCCATACGAAATCGCCAGTTTCTCACTGTGAATGAAAATCGCCGGATCTTTTGCCTCTTGCTGCGCTTCATTCAGGAGGCTGAAACAGTCTTGCACATACCCGATCTCAGATGCTTGTTTGGTAAGATCTCTGAAATATTCATGTATTTCATCAGCCAAGGGATGGTTCTGGTCACCAACATAGAAAGGGTGAATTGTGTTTCTAACTTCAATCCAGCTTTGTCCAGGTTCTTTCTTCACACCCTTCTCTTTCATCTTCTGTCTTGTTTGATCCCTAGCGTCCCATTTCTTGCACACAGCATACAGATTTGAGAGAAGTACATATGTTGCTGAGTCTTCAGGTTCTAACTCTACGAGATGACGTGCAGCGAACTCTCCTATTTCCAAGTTCTTGTGCACAACACAAGCACTCAAAAGCGTTCTCCAGACCAAGGCGTCAGGCTCAATAGGCATCTCCTCAATAAACTCTTTCGCACGGGTCAAAAGACCAGCTCGTGTTAGCATATCCACTACACACACATAGTGTTCAGGCTTAGGAGCTAATCCATATTCTGTGTTCATGGATTCAAAGTATTCAATTCCCTTGCCCACAAGACCTATATGGCTACATGCTGATAGAACTCCCACAAATGTCACGTGATTAGGCCTTACATTAGAACGGATCATCTGGTCGAAAAGATCTAGTGCTTCAGAACCATACCCGTGTTTAGAATAAGCATTAATTATCGCATTCCAAGAAACTTCATTTCTCGTGGAGGCTTCAAGGAACTGCTTCTTTGCATCAGAAATGCTCCCACACTTGGCATACATGGAGACCAAAGCATTGGAAACTTCGGTTTCTGAATCATATCCGGTTTTGGTGATCACAGCATGAACCTGCTTCCCTTGCTTCATGTTTGCTGTCTCAGAAGCAGCTTTTACAGCAGACCCAAACGTGAAATTATTACTGTGGATACCTTCTCTGTTCATTCGAGCAAATACACGAAGAGCTTCCTCGTTGTTTCCGCTCTGCTGAAACCCTGATACCAGAGCGTTCCATGCTATATTATCTCCAGCTTCAGTTTGTTCAAACGCTAGATAAGCCTCCTCTACTTTTCCGCATCTGGAATAAAGCGTGACCAGTGCATTCTGAAGGGGCAGGTCAAATGAGAAACCAGATACACAAGATTGAGCATGAATCTGCTGTCCTTCCTTAAGGGATTGAAGACCAGCACATGCACTAATTGCATTTGTGAATCCAACTTCATCAGACCGGATCCCAAGATCTAGCATCTGCCTGAAAGTTGTTAAAGCTTTGTCGTTGAAATTGTACTGCGTGTAACCTGCAATCATCGTCGTCCAAGACACAACATCTTTCCCAGCAAATCTTACAAGTATATCCCTGGCAGTATCTAATTTTCCTAATTTTGAGTACATATCTATGAGCACACTACACACATACGCATTGAGCTGAAAGCTTGTTTTCACTATTTGACAATGGATTTGTTCCCCAAGCTCAAGATCCCCAAGACGGATGCAAGTTTTAAGAATACTCGGGTAGGTATATTGATTTGGAACGATTTCCTCCATCTGCATCTGTCTGAAGATTCTAAAAGAGTTTCTTAAATCGTCTAACAGCCCATAAGCAACAAGCATGACATTCCACAGAACTACATTCTCAACCTCAGTCTCAAGAAAATAATCAAGGGCGGTTTCAATATCAGAGCATTTTGCATACAGATTAAGAAGCGCACCTTCAATCTTGTCGTAGGAAGCAAAACCGAGTTTAGTTGTGTATGCATGTAGCTGTTGTCCACCGGAAAGAGCTTCATCACCTGAACATGCAATCACAAGGCTTGCAAGAGTATTGCAGTCTGGTTCAAGCCCATCAAACTTCATCCTTTTGAACAACCCAATAGCTTTCTCACTGTAACCACACTGAGAAAGCCCGTTGATAAGAGTGTTGTAAGTAACCGCATCTCTATGTGACATGTTGCTGAAGATGTGTTCAGCTGATATCAAATTTCCCAGATAAAAGTATAAGGACACAAGTGCATTGCAAACGTAAGTGTCAGAGGCAAACCCTAACTTCAATACTAACCCGTGAAGTTGCTCACCGGTCTCAAAAGATTGTATCTTCTTACACGCACTTAAAACACTTGACAACGCGTAAGGCGTTGGCATGATACCTAAGATATACATATCGCAGAACAATCTAATCGCGTCTTCTTCACATTCGTTTTTCGACAGCCCTGATATCATAGCAACCCATGAACTGTGATCCTTCATACGTAATCCATCAAAAACCTTTCTGGCTAGATCAACAAACCCATTTCTAGAGTACAAATCAATCAAAGGATTACACACAACTGTACTATTCCCCAAACCTTGATATATCATCCTCGCGTGAATCTGCTCAACTACATCAAAAGCAACATTACCAACACGGCACGCTTCCAAAATACCAACGAAGGTCCCTTCATCAGGCGTCGTCACATTCTCATTAACCATTCTCGAAACGAGACCTAACGCTTTCCCACTCAAGTTTCTAGAAGCAAACTCCTTTATCATCTTATTCCAAGCAAAGATCGTTCTCTCAGGCATTTCATCGAACAGCTTCAATGCACCATCAAAGTCTCCTTTGAATAGATAGAAATCAAGAACCTTTTCAGACAAAGAAGCATTGTTATCAAAACCCAGCTTCAAAATCTGGCCATGTAGCTTTCTCCCTTCGTCTAAAGATCCGTTTCTCTTCAGACACCCCTCTAGAAGCCATGTGAAAGTTTGATGATTAGGTCGAACCCCACGGCTCTCCACAGAATCAGTTTCCTTTTCATGGGACGGCTCGTCTTCATGGAGATGAGATACAGACACGGCGGCGCAACTAGTTCGGAAACCGGAGACTGGTGGCTTTCTTTTGATCTCACAAAGTGTCTACAGCAAAAAGCAAAACATAGTTAAAGCAATGGCGTTTTCTCAATGAGAAGGTTTTTGAGAAGAGGATGGAAATATTACACGAAGGAGATATCTGGTGTTGAGCTTATGACGAGGAACGGTGTGAAAGAAGATGATATATGAGGACGGCAAAGACCGAAGAAACATGGGTTTGTTCCTGTTTAGGGTCGACACGATGCAATTATGGAACAAAGAAATTATAGCAACTATGGCTGATTCGAATTGAGCAAAAGATTTGATATTGTCAAAAAAACTAACTGGGTTTAACATAACAACAAGGGCAATTATCTAAAATAAGTTTTTATCACAAAAATAAAGCTAAAACAAATATCAAAATAAATTATTTTCATTTTTCAAAATTTTAATTTTAATTTTTTATTTTTTGAATTTAAAGTTTTAACATTTAAATCCAACTCTTTAATTTTAAACTGTAAGTCTAAATTATTTAACTCTCTAATGATATAAATGTTTATTTATCTATTTAATAAAATATATTGATCATTTTATTTCTGTTCAAAACTATTTTTATTATAAGAAAAAAAAAATTAACTATTTTAAAGTATTTTGTGAATTTAAAGGCTGAGCAGATAATTCAAAAAGTAAAAACTGAAGAGTTTGAATGGAGAAGTTTTTAAACTCAAAGGGCTATATTCACAAATACAGAGACGTAATAGAGAAATTATCTTCCCGCCATCTGTACAATGCGGAAACTTGTGGTAAGTAATCAAAACCTTTTTGTTATCCTTTAATCTTTTCCTCTCTCTCTCTCTCATGGCTTCCTCTTCTCTACCTCTCTCTCTCCCATTCCCTCTCCGATCTCGCAGCTTCACTCGACCTCTAACCTTCACACGCTCCCATCTCCTTCTCTCCCTACCCACTTCCATCGTCTGCCTCTCCACTCAAAACCCCTCCGGATACGACCGCGAAGAGTCTCGGTGGCTCCGGGAAGAGCAAAGGTGGATTCGCGAGGAGCAAAGATGGCTCCGTGAGGAACAACGCTGGACACGCGAGCGTGAAAGCCTTCTACAGGAGATTTCCGATCTCCAGCTACGAATCCAAACCCTAGAATCTCAGCAGGGGAGTTCGGTTCCAGATACGGTCTCGAACATAGCTGCTCTGCTTCAGATTCTCAAGGAGAAGAATCGGATCTCAGAGAGTGGGGTAAGCGCAAAGCCGATGGTGTTGGAGCATACGAGAGAACCCGAGGAGGAGGAAGAAGAAGAGGAAGAAGTGGTGGTGGAGAAGCGGGTGGTTGCTGAGGAGAAGGTTAGGGTTTCGGAGCCGGTGAAGAAGAAGAGGGTGACGTTGAAGGTGGGAAGCGAAGGTGAAGAGGTTCAAGCAATGCAGGTCTGCTTGCAAAAAAATCAAAAATCTTTCTCTCAGTTTTAAAGCCAAAGGCGAGTACATATTTGATGATATCTTATGATTGTTTGAGAAAAAAAAACTGAATTTGATCGAACTATATAAGATGAATGTTCAAAGATTAGGCTGATGATGATGATGATGATGATGTTTTGTAATGTTTGATGATATCTTATGTGAATGTTGTTTTGTCCATGTGATAGGAAGCTTTACTAAAGTTAGGATTTTATTCGGGTGAGGAGGACATGGAGTTTTCCAGCTTCTCAAGTGGGACAGCAAGAGCTGTTAAGACTTGGCAAGTATGTTCTTTTCTTCTTCTTTTTTTTGTCTATAACCCACTTGTGGTTTCTCTTGATGTGGTTTTGACGTAGTTTATGTTTTGCTTTGAAAGGCATCACTCGGCGTCCGTGAAGACGGGGTAATGACAGAAGAGCTCCTTCAGATGTTGTTCATGGATCAAATAATGGATGAAGACGTAAAGACATATAAGGATGAAGCAAGTTCAGTGAAGCAAGAGGTTAAAAAAACTGAAAATCTCTACCATTTATAGAGAAGTGTTATTATGTCTTCTTTTGCTGTTCTAAATCATGCATCCTAGTATATAGACCAATCAAGTATTCAGTCTCCTTACTATGACTAATGGGGACTTGCATTGTATGCTTGGGCCTCAAAAGCTTGTTGCTTGGGTGTTGTTATCATCTTTTCTATGTCACTGGATGGTGTTAGTTAGTGAGATTTGTTACCAGTCTGGAGTGTCTAATATTAGTTTTAAAAATGAATCGGTAAAAGGTGGGCATACTACATTAATATGTTTGAGATTGCAAAGGACCATGATTATTCTGAAATGGATATGTTAAAAGAGTTTTTCTTCCTGCTGAACCATTTTTTTCATCTCTCTAGACCAAGGAAGCTGGTAATGGAGCGGTAAAGACACAAGTCTCTGAGAAGCAGCAGCAGTCAATCATAAAAGATCAAGGTAACAGAGGAAATGAGGTTTCTCAACATCGGGTTTTCCTTCTCGGAGAAAACCGGTGGGAAGATCCCTCCAGGCTCAACAAACCGATTAATACAAGTAAATCTACAGATACCAAACCGAAGTGCGTCACTTGTCGAGGGGAGGGTCGTTTGATGTGTCTAGGTAAAATCCCTTCTGGACCGTGGTTTAAGTCAAATTCATCGCTTCTTTGAAAGTTAAGAAGGAAAATTAGAATCTGTAAGAGTGCTAATAGACCACCAAAATAAGGAAAGGGTTCAACATGATTGATATGATTTTGGTTGATTGTAGAGTGCGATGGAACCGGTGAACCCAACATTGAGCCACAGGTGAGCAAAATTAAAACGTCTCTCTTTGATTATGTGTATGTGTATATTCCAAGTAGCCTAAGTTTTTCTTCAATGTTGTATGGTTGTAGTTTATGGAATTGGTTGATGAAGATGCCAAGTGTGTGTACTGTGAAGGTCTTGGCTATACAGTTTGCGATGTCTGTGAAGGTAAAACAGCTGTATAATCAAGGTTCATATATGTTTTTAATATACAGACACATTTACTTATCTGTAATAATCATATATGTTTTGTTATGAACACAAAAATGTAGAAACAACTCTACTGTATATCAGCTGCTAATCTTTGTATTAGTTTTGTTATAAAAGAGAGGTCTTGTCCAGTGGTTGTGGATTAACGTTTTAAAGAGTAAACTTCTCAAATCCTTGTTGGACATGTTTAACAACGTTGTAGCAAAACAGGTAGATAGGTACTTCATAAGGGATGTAAAAAGTGGCAAGAAGCGACCTAAACCATTTACGTTTGCTATAGATTTGTAGCAGCTTAAGCCGAAGAACAAGAAACAAGAGTTTATGTTTTGGTCTTTCATGAAAATGGAAAAGTTCCAACATGTGGGCGGCTAATGAGCATCACAATAAGAGTAAGGTTCGAAGATCATAATCTCACTTCCGATGTCGAGAGTCTGAACATCTCTTGTCCCCATCTTAATTATCAATTAAATGTTAGGCGACAACAAATTGTTTCCATACACAAACCTTAAGAAAATCGTCAAAACACCAAAGAATCAATTCTCCTTGAGCTCCACAAAGTTCTACCAAATAAAGTACTCTGCTACCTACGCTAGTTACACCATTTGTTGATCTCTTCTCAGACTCTTGAACCACAATTAAAGGTGAGAGACAAAAGACAAGGACCAACTTGGTTGTTTCTTGTTAGTGCCAATCAACTATATCTCCAAATGTGGTCGAACCAACTCCTTCCCACACTTCACTATGTCCCACTTCTTCCGAGTCAACACCTTCCATGTCACAGTCCCAAAACCCTGAACCATTTGCATCTGTTGGCAAGTTTTATGAGTATTCGACTTTATAAACAGTTTTTTTTTTTTTTTATTCAAGTAAAAGAAGTTTGTTGTCTGTCACTCACAATGGTTATAAGTGGGTTTCCGCTTCTTACAACTAGTGCTGTTGCTTCCTCTTTCACCTTCCTCTTGCATCATCGACTTTGATACTTTTGAGTTGTCTCCAAAGACTAAAACAGGCTTTCTCGTTCTATCCATGCTCTCCAAACCTAGCGATTCAATATGTATGATCAACTATGAAGACAAGAACTTTTTAAGTGATGATGACATACCTTCGAAAGGATCTTTTCTCTTCTTTGATAATTTATCATCCTTCACGATGATATCATCATTGATCTCAGTAAAACACGTCGTCAAAAGATCAACCTCTTCAGCAGTAGTTTGATCCAACGGCTCAAAACTCGCATCGGCCCTACCAGTAACATCTCTACTCATAACTTGTTCACTTATCTGGTTCTCTCTTGGCTTAAACTGCCGAAGCATTGTCTTTTCAAAACCACCATCCCCAATTTTATTTCCATCCCACGCCTTTTTCTCCATCCCAAACCCTTGAGAGAGCTGAGTCACATCGTTGGAGCTAACCAATGAGGTGAAAAGTCTTGGTCCTTCCTGTAATAATTTCTAAATTATAAAAAAAAAAGACGGTAAGAAAGGGTTATCATGAAACTTCTACTTTTATTACATACTAAGCAAAGCTAGAAGGATTTGTAATAAACAGAGAACGTACTCAATCTCGTAGCATTAGCGATTTAAATGTTCCATCAAATTACACCTCAATCCATCAATCAAATAGTGTAATGGTAAGTGGGTTCAGATTCAGAGTTGTTAATACCTCAACATTGTTGGGCTTAAAGAGCACAGATTTGTTCAGCTTGCTATCGAGAAACTCTGAAAACGAAGCGGACTTGTTGTCCACTTTCTTCGACGAAGAGTCGTCTTCCACACTGTTAACATAATATGGCAAACGGGATTCAATTGTTTTTACTCATTTGAGAAAAAAAAACTAAGGATTCTACCGGCGACTATCGGAATTTAGAAATCAAGAGAGAAAGAGTGATAATGGGATTTGCGCGGCTTACGGAATCGAAGTACGATTAAGGAAAGAAGGGGCGATCGATCGCTGGCCGAAAACCCTAATTTTAGGAATTGGTTTCCTCATCTTCCTCTCTCTCTCTTCTCTATCTCTTCTCTCTCTCGCTCGCCTTAGCTTTTTCGTTTTCAGCTTTTAGTTTCTCTATTTTTTGCCGCCAACAGCAGAAATATCCACTTGTTTTTTTTTACTTACGAAATCACATTAAAAAACTCTAAGATGTTGATTGTTTTTAGTTTTTCAAAATGGTTTTTGATTTCTTTTTTTAACTATTTTTTATCCAATCAAGAAATTAATTTTTGCTTTTGCTTTTATAAAAATTATTTAATTTGCCAATCAAGATTTTTAACAAATAAATTTCTTAAAATTTGGGCAAACTAGTTTTTTAAAATTTTATTCAATTCATGAAGAAAAAAACAACTTTTGTGAGTTTCTAATTCAAAAATGAATTTTGTTTAATTTTTGTTAAAAAACTAAATTTTAATTATTTAATAAATAAATAAAGAAAATTTTCAAAAATAAAATTCACATACAATTTAAATTTATTATTAATCGAAAATGCATTAAGTTTATAAATGATTTTGTATATATATAATAATCTTAATTAAATAAATGTAATTATCAAGAACATAAATATATTTAAATTATTTTTAGTTTATTCAAAATATGAAAATGGTAATTCTCTCAAATAAACCATTTTTAAGTTTTTGTCAAAAAAATAGCTTCCAAATAAAAAAATGACCAAAATATTTTACTCCCTCTGTTTCATAATAAGTGTCATTTTAAGTTTTTGCACACGGATTAAGAAAACATTTAATTTTGCATATTTTCTATATAAAAACATCATTTCCCATACACCTAACACTATTTCAACCAATAGAAAATTAAATTGAAAAGTAAAATTCATAAATTTTGCATTGAAAATAGAAAACGACACTTTTTATGTAACAAAAATAAAACCTCAAAACGACACTCTTTGCGAAACGGAGGGAGTATTAAAGAGGTAAATATACACTTATACCCTTAGGGTTAACTATTCTAAACTTAAGGTTTAGAGTTAAATGGTGAGATTTTTGGGTTAGAGTTCCAAATTTCAAAAAATAAAAAATAAATATTAAATTTTTCAAAACAAAAATGTTATTTTGGTTATTTTCTTTTTTAAAGACGATTTTGTGACAAAAACAAAAAAAAATATTTGAGAGAATTGCCTTTTTCATATTTTGAATAAACTAAAAATAATTTAAATATATTCATGTTCTTGTTAATTACATTTATTTAATTAATATTATTATAGATATACAAAATCATTTATAAACTTAATGCATTTTCCTATTAATAATAAATTTAAAGTAAATATAAATTATATTGTAATTCTAAATAATATTTTTTAACAAAAAAAGTTAAAATAACTTCATACTATTAACTGAAAACAAGATTTAGTGAAAATATTATAATTTGATTGAAATTTAAATGTGATTTAATAAAGATGACATGTATTGATAATTCTTGACTCAGTGCCACCTAAGTTAATTTTTTTTTAACTTGCTAACATGACTAATGCAAGATTAATTTTCCCAAACTGTTATTAATTACTGATTTTTCAACCACAGTTTGTGTAAATCATTAATCTAGTTATCTTAATCAAAACTTGGTTGGTTATTATCTTTTAATATCGGTTTGGTTTCCAATCATCATAATTTTAGATTATATTATTGCAAAATTTGTTATATATATATGTAATATCCCGATTTTTGATATGTGAAAAGACTTAAAGATAATTGATCTGGCTATTTATGTCACCAAAGTTGACTTACCTTTTCGGTCAACCATCTATTTAGAATTCCAGAGTTATGCGTGTTTGAGCTGAAATAGTGGAAGGATGAGTGACCTATCGAAAAGTGATTCGCGATATCGTGCGAGTGAGGCCAAAACACGAGAAAAAATCATGTGGTGATTGTAGGATCGGTAAACATGACTTTCGAACCTTTGGAATACTAATACACCGCACGTAAGACAGGATGAGGCCCACAAACCGAGTGAACATGATTGGGTGGCCCATTAGCCATGGACGGTGGAGGCATTACAAATGGTATCATAATTGGTTAGCCATCTTGGTTCGTACCCGAGAGGCGTCTTGAGATATGTTGTGGTGCGCAACGAGGGTGTTGCACTATGTGAGTGGGGTTGAATTGTAACATCCCGATTTCTGGTACGTGGAAAGACTTAAAGCGAATGGATTTGACTACATATATCACCAAAGTTGATTTACATTTTCGGTCAACCATCTTTGTAGAACTCTAAAGTTAAGCGTATTTGGGCTAAAGTAGTGGAAGGATAAGTGATCTATCGGGAAGTGATCCGCGATATCGTGCGAGTGAGGCCAAAATACGGGAAAAGGTCAGGTTGTGATTGCAGGGTCAGTAAACATGACTTTCGAACCTTCAGAATACTAACACACCACACGTCATATAGGATGAGCCAACATATCAAATGAACGGGCGTGGTGGCCCATTAGCCGTGGATGGTGGAGATGTTACAAAATCTAAGTCACATTGTTGATTTAAGTTAGATATGTAGTTTATATATACAAAATTGTATTGATACTATTAATTTATGATTTCATATCTATATATGCTACTCCTTTATAAACATACAACAATATAATTTTATATTGTATATGGTTTATGTTTCGTATGAAATGTATAATACACAATAAATTATGTCATTTTGATATTTTGAATATTATAATATTTAGCTGGTTGATAACACATGTGATATTTAGTTTTGATATTGTATCCAACAACCACTATTCAACAACCACTATTCCAATATATTCAACTAAAAATTCAACTATTTAAAATAGAATATCTCAATATATACCATAAATTGTTTAGATATTTATTAAAATATTATGTATTATGGTAAGTAAGATATTATATTTTGTAAATAATTTTGTAAATATTCTAAACATGATAATTATAATATACTTAGGAATATTCTTAGGTTTTTAGGTTAAGTATTCAATTATTATTAGGTCTCTAGGTTACGATATACTAAGGGATAATTTTATATTTTCATTTTTTGGTTTAACATCTGATTGAACCAGTAAATCGATCGACCAATTTTAAAATTTTAATTGAGTGTCTATTTGGTTAGGTTCGACAAACTAAAAACCAATCTGTTTAAAATATACTAATCAAATAAACATAATAAACTGAAATAAGCTAAAATAGATCAGAAAACAAAAAAAAAATCAAAATCAAAATTTACATAATCATTTTTTTTTCCAAAGTAACCGAATAAACTGATTTTGGTTCAGTTTGGTATAACCTGAATTCTGAACCAAACCGACCAAAATATATTTTGATTTTGGGCAATTCTCTTAAATAGTCCTTTTTAATTTTTTGTCACAAAAATAGCATTAGAAAAATAAAATGACCAAAATAGCATTTTTTTTTTTTGAAATTTTTTATTTTTTTTTTATTTTTTAAAAAAATTTGAAACCCTATCCATAAACCCACCCCTTTACTGTAAACCCTAAAGTCTAAATTAATTAACACTAGGGGTATAAATACATTTAAATAAAAAAATTAGCTTCTAAAAAACTATTTTAGTCATTTTCTTTATTAAAAACTATTTTTGTGAAGAACAAACTAAAATAGGCTATCTAAGGGAATTTCTCTTTGGTTTACTTCAGCTTATTTTTCTAAAACCTAAAAACTTAAAAACTTGAAACCCGAATAAAGCATCTAAAAACCCCGAATAAACAAAAGCCCAGCTAGTATCTACTTTTATTATTGTTCGGTACTACAAGTCCACGGTATTAAAGTTCTCTCAAGTATAAGGAATGTAGGACCATTGTAACCCCATCGGAATCGGACCTATCTTGCGTATGTGCGAAGATATAATCTTCAAGAATATGTTATGCATACGGTCCAGTGGACCTCCTGTCGTTTAAAAAGAAAAGAATAACGAGGTTGGTATTATATTGCTATTACTTGTTTTGAATACTGAATCAGACAGGTCCACATTTTCCAATTCTGGATCCGAGGAGTTATTAATACGTGATTTATTTATAACCATATATAGTGATCCTAAAGATTTCTTAGGACTAAATACTAATTCTACAAGCCTTTATACCTGAGTACTAAACCTATTTAAATCACAGCTATGTGACCAATACTACTCGAACCAAAGATGGAAGTTCTAGAATCTTTTTACCATTAGACCAAAACGACTTATTTGATATTAATCATATATATTAGTTATGCTAGCGACTAATTATATATCACACTTAGTTTTAATATTATTAACTTTTTAGTTTGGCAATTTTATATTTTAGTTATTTGTAATTGCTAATTATATTTATCATACTTAGTTTTATGTTTATTTATTAAAATTGGGTAATTTTATATTTCTATATATATATATGTTAATTTATATATTTTATTTAAAATATTAGTCGAAATTTTGAATTTTACACTTGTAAAATATATTTTGTTACAATTTAATGTAATTGATAATACTACATATTATTAATCAAAAATGTGAATACATTAATAGTTTAATGTTTTGGTAATGTGAAAATACAAATAAAAATAGAAAATCTTATGATATATTTATTTTAATTATAAGTTAAAATAATTAATAAAATTAATTTAACTATGATTAAAACAAAAGAAAAAAATATTTTTAATATTTAATGTCACTACAAGGAAACTGTGTTTTAACGAGGAAGATTAACGAGGAAAATATTTCCTCGTTAAATACCTTCGACTTTACGATGAAGTAACGAGGAAAAAAGCAATCCACGTTATTTCCTCGTGAACAAACGTGGAAAGTATATCCTCGTAAAGATAGCGTAATATGACGTCGCATTTACGAGGATAACGTCTTAGTTACGAGGAAAAGTAATTTCGTCGTAACGTAGACGTAAACGTAGCTTCGTTTTAACGAGGATTTTCTTGGACGAGGAATTAGCGACGAACCTTTTGAAACACGTTTTTTTTGTTTCAGCTAAATATCTTTGCGTGCTTAATTCCTCGCTAAATCTCACCTAACCAGATTCGAAAATTGTATAAATATGGAGGTTTGAACCTCATTTTTGACACACCAACAAGAAAAGAAAGAGTTTAAAAACAATTATGTCCAGATCCGGGAATATTTATGAGTTCCAAAGGTGGATGTATATGCATAGAGATGGTAACGGGAGAGTGACGAAAGAATTCCTTACGGGGATGGAGACTTTTATGCATCAAGCAGATTGTACATCGCTCGCCCAAGAAAGCGGTAAGATATTCTGCCCTTGTAAAAAATGCAACAATTCAAAATTAGGAAATCGTGAAAATGTTTGGAAGCATTTAATAAATAGAGGTTTCACGCCAAATTACTATATCTGGTTTCATCATGGAGAAGGTTATAATTATGATCAGAATGAAGCTGCTAGTAGTAGTAATAGCAACTTTCAGGTAGAACCGGTAGATCATCATTTGGTTAATGAACATAACCATCAGGAAGAGCAGATGGTAGATTGTGATAGGGTTCATGATATGGTAGCTGATGCTTTCGTAGCTCATGATGAAGATGAGGAACCTAACTTAGATGCCAAAAAGTTTTATGATATGTTGAATGCGGCAAATCAGCCACTTTACAGTGGTTGTAGAGAAGGTCTCTCTAAATTATCGTTGGCTGCTAGAATGATGAATATAAAAACGGATCACAATCTACCTGAAAGTTGCATGAATGAATGGGTAGACTTGTTTAAAGAGTATTTTCCGGAAGGCAATGAGTCTGCTGATTCTTACTATGAGATTCAGAAGCTGGTCTATAGTCTTGGGTTGCCTTCGGAGATGATAGACATTTGCATCGACAACTGCATGATCTACTGGGGAGTTGATGAGAAGTTAGAAGAATGTCGATTCTGTAAGAAGCCAAGATTCAAGCCGCAAGGACGGGGACGTAATAGGATACCGTACAAAAGGATGTGGTACCTACCAATCACAGATAGATTGAAAAGATTGTATCAATCAGAGGAGACTGCTGGAAAGATGAGATGGCATGCCGAGCATACTCAGACGGATGGTGAGATGAGTCATCCATCAGATGCAAGAGCCTGGAAACATTTTAACAAAGTATATCCGGAATTCGCTAGCAATAGCCGGAATGTGTATCTCGGTTTATGCACAGATGGATTTAGTCCATTCGGAATGTCAGGGAGACAATATTCATTGTGGCCAGTATTTCTTACGCCATACAACCTGCCACCGGAGATGTGCAATTTACGGGAGTTGATATTCTTGACCATATTAATACCTGGTCCAAACCATCCAAAAAGGTCTCTGGATGTTTTCTTGCAACCACTTATAAAAGAGTTGAAGGATTTGTGGTTTACGGGAGTGAGGACGTATGACTGCTCAACGAAGACGAATTTTACGATGCGAGCGATGCTTATGTGGACCATAAGTGACTTTCCTGCCTATGGGATGTTGTCTGGATGGACAACACATGGTAGATTAGCTTGTCCATATTGTAATGGTTCGACAGATGCGTTTCAACTAAAAAATGGTAGGAAGACAAGTTGGTTTGATTGTCACCGTCGATTTCTTCCCGCTGGCCACCCGTACAGAAGAAACAAGAAATTGTTTAAGCACAAAAGGGTTGTCAGAGACACACCTCCTCCATATCTAACTGGAGAACAAATTGAAGCGCAACTCGATTACTATGGAGCATTGAAAACAGCTCCGCGTGGTGGTAATTGGCATGTCCCCGGTAATATGCCTGATTCTTATGGTGTTCATCACAACTGGCACAAGAAGAGTATATTTTGGGAGTTGCCTTATTGGAAGGATCTTCTTCTGCGCCACAACCTTGATGTGATGCATATAGAGAAGAATTTCTTTGAGAACATCATGAATACAATATTGAATGTCCCAGGGAAGACAAAAGACAACATCAAATCGAGGTTGGACTTGCCAGACATTTGCGCAAGAAGTGAGTTACATATAAAAAGCAATGGACAAGTTCCGGTTCCCATATTTCGATTGTCTTCAGAAAAAAAGTCGGTATTGTTCGACTGGGTTGCATCAGAAGTGAAGTTTCCCGATGGGTATGTTTCAAATCTCTCAAGATGTGTTGAAAAAGGTCAAAAGTTCTCTGGGATGAAGAGTCATGATTGTCATGTCTTTATGCAACGACTACTTCCATTTGCATTTGCGGAGCTACTGCCTACAAATGTACATGAAGCACTTGCAGGTATATTATGTATATATATATATATATATATTTTAACAGAGATTTTAAAATGGTGTAGTTTGCTATTATATATGACTAATAATGTACATGTGTTTCATTGTATTTGGAATATATACAAGGCATTGGAGCATTTTTCAGGGATCTGAGCACACGCACTCTTAAAGAAGAAGTCGTCGAACAGCTACAGGAGAACATTCCCATCTTATTGTGCAACTTGGAGAAGATATTTCCACCTGGATTTTTTGACGTCATGGAACACCTAGCTGTCCACCTCCCATATGAGGCATTACTTCGTGGACCTGTACATTACGGATGGATGTATCAGTATGAACGAGCAATGAAATATTTGAAGGGGAAAGCAAAAAATCTTGCGAAAGTTGAAGGTTCTATAATTGCGGGAAGTTTGACAGAAGAAACTTCTCACTTCACATCGTATTACTTTGCGTCAAAAGTACGTACTAGAAAAAGAGCCCCAAGAAGATACGATGATGGTGGTGTCGCGCCAACATATGCTGTTGCTGGTGTTCCTGACATCTTTAGCCAGATAGGTCGACTCGGTGGAAAATTAAAAGTGGTTTGGTGGTCGAGTGAAGAAGACGCTCATAGTGCACACATCTATATTCTGCTCAATTGCGATGATCCTTTGATGCGTTATTTTGAAAGGTAACATATATTGACAATTCTAAATACGTGCATATGTAAGTTTAATTTGAAATAGATATATATAAGTATATTAATTTCCATAAAATTTGTGATTTTATAGCATGTTTGTTTCTCAAGTCGAAGAAACATTCCCAGGTATTTCTACAAGTGATGTAGACAAAAGAAAAGATCAACACTTTATTAAGTGGTTGAGGACTCAGGTATTACTCTAACTTTTAAATATGCAGAATTTTCCATTCAATGTATAATAACACACTCTTAATTTTGCAGGTTGATTATGAAGACGATCCAGATTATCCTAAGTGGTTACATGAAGTAATTCAAGCTCCACGTGTAAAGGTCACCACATCACAGATGTATTTCACACGAGGCTATACTTTTCACACATATGATTATGGTAGGCAGCGGGCGACCAGTAACTATGGAATATGTGTGAAAGGCGAAACAGATTTCTACGGTATCTTGACGGATATTATTGAAGTGGAATTCCCAGGAATATTGAAGCTGAAATGCGTTATTTTCAAATGTGAATGGTTTGATCCTGTCGTGGACAGAGGTGTCCGGTTTAACAAATTTGGTGTAGTTGATGTCAATGGTGGACGAAGGTAGAAAAAATATATTTTGTTGTCGTACATGACATGTATATATTAATATTAACGTTTTTCTTATTTTGTAGGTACGACAAATTCGAGCCTTTCATCTTAGCTTCACAAGCAGACCAAGTTACACCTCGAGGACGAATTATTGGTGGGGAAGAACCTCCATTGCAAGAAGAACATATAAATATCGTCGAGCAAGCTGAACAACAAATTGATGACATCCTTCTCATAGATCCGCATAATGAAGAGTATGAAGATGTTATGGATGATGCCACAGACGAAGCTGTTGATGACGAGTTTAATGAAAATGATGATGTTTCTAGTGATGACGAGAATGACAATGTATCTGATTGATGTATTTGTTTCTCGATATAATCAATAAAACTATATAGATAATTTTTATTAATTAAAAGTATTAATCCTTCAACTTAATTTTAACTTACTAAAAAAAAAGAAGAGAAGAAAGAAACTGGAATCACATATGGCAAAACCTAGGAAATAGAATCCGCAAGGCTTTACTATATGTAACCCCAATATCTTCTTCACTTCTTTTTTTTTCAAATCTTTCTAATGTCAAACACATTTCTCTAAGTAAGACAATGTGATTTGGGTGATTATGTGGGATATGAGGAAAGGAAACACACATATATATAGAAAAAAGTTTACTCGTTATTTCCACGCCAAAACATTTCTTCGCCACTTCCTCGCCAAATGACGTGGATTTAACGAGGAAATATTAATTTTTGTTAATATTCCTCGTTACATCCACGTGACTTAGCGAGGAAATAGCGAGGCAAAGTATTAATTTTTTGGGGAAGGGAATCCGAGACAGGTAAACAGCCATGTATTTAAAGAGTATTCTCGCTATTTCCACGTCAACACATTTCCTCGCCACTTCCTCGCCAACTAACGTGGCTCTAACGAGGAAATTTATAAATCCCTAAATCAACAAATTGCCTCGCCACTTCCTCGCTAATTGACGTGGACTTAACGAGGAAATGTTCAAATCCCTAAATCCAAACCCTAAACCCTAAACCATTTCTCCCTAACTCCTTATCTTATCCAAAATATACAATAGTAATGTTTATATTTTTATTAATATTGTATATTTTGGATAAGATAAGGAGTTAAAACTTAACATTAATATTGGATAGATTTAACTCCTTATCTTATACAAAATATACAATATTAATGTTAAGTTTTATATAAAGACTTAAAAGTTTTTTCTAAATTATTTTTGATTTAGAAAAGATGATGGTTTGAGAATATATGAAGTAGAAGATATGAAAGATGAGATTATAAGTTTGGGGTTTGAGATTTTAGGGTTTAGGACAATAGCCTCGGTATTTCGTCGTAAAAAAAAACACGGGCCTCGCTATTTCCTCGTCTAAAAAAAGACGGGCCTCGCAATTTCCTCGTGGGCCTACGTGGCCTTTACGAGGAAAAGACACGGGCCTCGCCATTTCCTCGTTAATTAACGAGGAAATGGCGAGGAATCCTAATCTTATATATACGCGAACCCGCGAGGTCTCTCCGTTTCTCTCCATTTCCTCTCCTCTACCTCTCTAAAATGGTAAGCCTCTCTCTTTCCTCTCTAGTATAGGATAGATTAGGTGGTTAGTTTAGGGAATGTAGATTAGGTGGTTAGTTTAGAGAATTTAGATAGGTTTATCGAATATTTTAATAAATTTTTGTTTAAATGTTGATTTAATTTTTTTTTCAGAGTATTCGCAAGCATCAGCGCACTCCTCATTACGCACAGATGTTCGGTCCGCCGGGTAGCCAGTTAGACTCGCCATCTGTTTCCGGTCCCGGTTCTTCCAGCAGTCAGCAGGAGACTGTTCCCGAGACTCAGTATTCACACAGAGTCTCGCCTCCTCCGATGGCTCCTCCTCAGATGGCTCCTCCTCCTCCGATGCCGGCTCCTCATGTGCCGCCTGCTCAGATGTCCGCAAATCCAGTTCATGCTGATTTGCAGGTGCCGCCGAGTGCCCCTTATTCTCAGTACACTGTCGAGGACATTTTCGCTATGCCAGGCAGAGAAGGCTTACCGATCATAGACCCCGACCGACCAGAAGGAACTATGTGGTAAATTAAATTACTTTATATTTCTAAAAAAGTTCTTTTTATTAATAATTTTAAGTTACAATATTTGCTCGACGAAATGTTTTTTTCAGGTTTGGGGTTGACGGACGACTTGCAACGGACGTAACCGACACCATGAAAGGTTACTTTGTGTTGCCACATCCTAATTGGAAGTTAACTCCGATCCACGTCAGAAGGACGTGGTTCAAAATTTACGCTGTAAGTTATTAATTACTATTATTTTTTTATTTTTAAATTTTTAAATTCTCATAAATTATTTACTAATTTAATTTTTTGGTGGCAGCAAAAATATAATTGGTCTTTGGGGGTCACAGAGAAGGTGCGGCAAGCGTTTTACGAGAAGGTGAAACCACGGTTGCTGGACACAGTCTCCAACTGGAAGGGTGACTGGCTCGTGAAGGGTTATGTGAAAGGCAAACCCGCTGAGCTCACCACGGATGTCTGGGATGGCCTCATCGCCTATTGGAAGGATCCGAACTCCATCAGAGTCGCCCAGTCTTGCTCTAACTCCTGTAACTCAGTTGATGAGAACGGCCGTAGGGCTATGCTACACTCTACGGGCCAAAAACCCCACGCTGCTATCCGTTTGGAAATGGTACGTGATTAAATTTTTTAATTTGTTATTTTTAATATATATATATATATATAATAAAAAATTTAACTAATTTTATTCAATGTTTGTAGGCGAAAGAGTTGGGACGCATGCCCACTCTTCTCGAACTTTACGACCGCACCCACAGGAATAAGGCGGGCCAATTCCTAGATGATAAGTCCGAGCAAATCTACAACGAGGTGGCAGCTCGGGTTGCGGAGCGTGAGACCCAGCTGACCCAGGAGTCGCCCGACGGATTGCCTGTCAGTTTATCCGTCCCTGAAGTCGATCAGATTTACGAGGAGGTAACTTTTTCAAAATTATATTTAATATTATTACTTTAAATTTAAAATTTTAATATATACATATTTATTTTTTTGTTTTTTAAGGTTGCCCCGAAGAAAAAGGGGCGTACGATGGGGATTGGTTCTGTCAACGATGTTCCGAGAGCGACATCGTCTTATGGTCAGCGACGGGAGGACGAAGTCTCTCAGCTACGTACCGAGTTGGACTCGACAAAAACGGAGCTGGCCTCGACAAGAAATGAGCTGGCCTCGACAAGAACGGAGTTGACCTCGACGAAAACTTCGTTCACAGCTCGTATGGGTGGAGTGGAGGGCTTTTTGGACGTGATAGCCGCCACAAATCCGGAATGGGAAGCATTGTTGAGAAACATGCGAGCACAAAACCCTGTTCCAGGCGAGCCATCCGCCCCCGTCCCACATAACGAGGAAGATGTCTCGAGGAGGAGCGATGAATTCTATCAGGCGATGCACGACCCTGCTTAATTTTTTTTTTTATATTGTTCTTTTTTTTTATGAATGTAAAACTTTATGACATATTTATTTATAAATATTTATAAAATAAATAATTTTCGTTTTTAAAAATTTTTAATTTATAATTTTAAAATAAATTTATTTTTACTAATTATTATTTGATTATATTTTTAAAATAAGAAAAATAAAGAACCACGTAAATTCGAAGCTATTTTACGAGCCTCTTACGTGGAAACTGGACGTTGATTTAACGAGGAAGTGTGGACGTGGAATCCACGAGGAAATATTTTCGAGGTGTTAACGACGTTCTTCAGTCGAAAACTTTTCTTCGTATTTACATGGATATTACGAGGAATAGTTTCCATGGTATATGCGTGGTATTTACGAGAAATACTTTACGTGGTGTTTACGAGGAAAGGCAGCGACGTCTTTACGTGGATACGTCACGTGGTATTTACGAGGAAATTTTCGCGTGGTCATTACAAGGAAATATATGACTAGCTAATTAACGAGGAACTGGCGAGGAAATATATTTAACGACAAACGAATTACGACGAAACTGGTATCCTCGTTAATTCCTCGTAACTCCCCTTTTACGAGGAAGTCACGAGGAAATTTGCCCTCGTAAAATAATTGTTTTTTTGTAGTGTGTGATGAACAGTTCTACACTAAATTTTGATATAACACTATTCATACTACACCAAGGTGGAATGATATTATTTTTAGTGTTAGAGATAAAATTATACCAAATTTAATGTTTTGGTGTCTTATTGGAATAGTCTTAAGGCATCTCAATCCTCATTCCATAATTTACTCTAAAAATTGAGTGGAAATGGAGTATGAACAAAAAATAAAAATCTATTTTATTTTTGGAGTAATTTTTTATTTTTGTTCATACTTCATTTTTGGAGTAAATTATGGAGTAGGATGAAGATGGTCTTAATACTTGATATTAATCATCTATATTACTTATGCAAGCGACAGCCGAAATATTAATCAACGATATAAGCCGTACGTGATGATTGAATAAAAATGGAAACTATGATATAAATTCCTATTTAAACACAAGGTTTTAACGATATAAGCCGGCACACCTTTATCTATATAACATTTTGTGGCAATATATACATCCTCGTTATATTAATCTTTTTTTTTAAATTAATGTTAGTTTGGTTTGTTATTATTTGTTATTTTGATCTTCGTTTGATTTCAAAATTGTGATTCGTAGCTTAAACAACTCCCACTTGGTATCTGATTTGCTTTTTTGAACAATAAATTTTTAATATTTTCTTATAAGAGTTAATTTTGAACTAATTTAGTTGTTATCTATGTATAATCGACGTGAAGTTAAAGAGATTTTACAGTTCATTGTGTATCACCATCTGTGTACAGAGTGTATAGTGTGATGGGAGGGTATAAATTTGTTTCCTTCAAGTGCACTCTGAACTATGTAAGCCAGATCTCAATCACGTTATCTGTTTTTCTTCGCATAATCTTCTTTTAAATCCAGTAGTTATGAAATTACCAAGAAATCAGCCAAAAAAAAGTGTCATCCTACTTGTCTTATCCTTAATGTTTACTCAAAGTAAAGGTGCTTGTACTGATTATGTTGAGCAGAGTGAATTAATGTCCAATAATGATCGAAATTTGCAAAATGCATATATGTTGGGTTGAAATCATTCATGAGTGCAACATTGGTTACAGTTATGAGAAACACCAATCTATATGTACCAATTTTACGTATACATATATGATATATAGACCTTCGTAAATCTGCAAAAAAAAAAAAAAAAAAAAAAGAAAGGCTTTCGGCCAAAAAAAAAAGAAAACAAGAAAGGCTTAGGGTATCACGACTCGAACCTGACCCCACGAATTGGAGCCGCGGAGCCTACAACTAGGCACCGCCGAAGACCACGGTGGCTCAGCCGTAGAACCAGAGACCACGGTGGCTCAGCCAAGCACTCATACATTGTTCATTCGTAGAATTAAAAAAAAAAAGTATCTTGGTTTCACTTTTCTTGCATGGATTGATAATTTACAACGTGCTTTTCATAATTTGGTGGAAACATACTACGCCGTGATGTGGCCGGTCAACAAGAGACCGTAATGTGCGCCTGAGAAACAAAAATCAGGAACATGAAAGGAGATTAAATTAATTGATTAATTAAGTTGGAGAAAATATTTTCCTTCAAATCCGGCATATATACCTGTGGTGTCCCATTAACATCCGTGTCTTTTCATGACATGGCATTTCCAAGCTCCTTTTCGTTCGTTAAGTTCGTTTCTTCCATTAAGTATGTACTCCCTCTGTTTCGCAAGGAGTGTCGTTTTAGTGAAAAATTTTCGTTACAAAATAAGTATCGTTTTAGGATTTAATGCATAATTTATTAATTTTATTTTCTAGTTTAATTTTCTATTGGTTGAAATATGATTAGGTGTATGAGTAATGATGTTGTTCTATAGAAAATATGCAAAATTAAATGGTGCAAAAGGTTAAAACGACACTTATTATGAAACAGAGGGAGTATTAAATACTCCTTCTGTTTCATAATAAATGTCGTTTTAGAGTTGTGCACACAGATTAATAAAACATTTAATTTTGTATATTTTCCATATAAAAACATCATTCCCCATACACCTAACCATATTTCAACCAATAGAAAATTAAACTGGAAAATAAAATTAATAAATTATACATTGAAAATAGAAAACAACACTCTTTATGAAACAAAAATAAAACCTCAAAACAACACTCTTTGCGAAACGGAGGGAGTAATGTTTTTCCCTTGCAATATTGAATAATATACGGAGTCCCATTTTATATGTGAGATATTTCATTAAAAAAACTTTTTAACTACCTACCAGACTACCAGTTATAGAATATAACATCACTTTATGTATTTAACTGTATAGAACTATTTTGAAAAAAACAGTGTTAATGTATCGTGATTTTGAACTTAACTTTATTTTTGAATTTAGGTCTACGACAATTTTGGGATTACGGGTCTAAGACATTTGTTACATTCGTTAATATTTTCCACATTACATAATCTTATTCAAATTCAGAGTCCATTTTTAGATATTTTAATCATGTACACCAAAGAGATTTGAACTCGATGCATAAAAAACAATTCGTTTGCAATGCATTATCAATAACACTTTAGTAAACTACACGACACTTGTTAGGACACTCTGGATATTTAAAATTTATTACATTTGATCATCACCCACACCAACAATATTAATTCATTTGCACAAGTAAAACAATAATCATTTATTTTTCACAATTTATCCCAAAAAATTGTACCTCAATTTATCCAAATTAATTTAAAGTTTTACACTGAAGAATGGTATTTGAACTTTGAAGATGATAATAATTCAATCGAAGTAAGTAAGAGTAAACATCTGACAATGCAGAAATGTTAAATATCGATTGCTTTATAACGATTTTTAATAATTATATTAATTACGATAATAATTAAACAAATGAGACATGAGGCGGTTACGGCAGTTATGAGAGTTTCGTTCAAGCTACGGCGTTAGAATTAAGGGACTAAACGGTAAACAAAAAAGGTAGAGACGGTGAAACTATGAAAACGTTAAGTAACAACTTTCACTCTCTGTTAAGTATCGGCGTTTACAAACTAACGGCAACGTTAACGTTTCTTTTCGCGTATAAATAACGGAGACGGTTACCTTGGAGCTTGTGCACTAATCTTGTCACTCGTCTCCTGCTTCTTCCAACTTTCTCTCTCCTCTCGCCGCTTCCTTTTTTTCCCGAGAAAAAGTGAGAAGAAAGAAGCTTCTTCAATGGCGTCGTCGTCGTCTCAGAAAGTAACCTCTGTTTGTTTGACCGTCCTCGTCCTCTTAGCTCTCAGTGCAACGATTCTCCGGAAAATTGAAATCCCTAGCTCCAGGTCTGTCTTTCTCTTCCCCATGGTTTCGTCTTCCTCCTCGGATCTATCTCATTTTTTCTCTCTTCCGAGCTGTTTTTAAGTCTCCGTTTAAGCTGCATTCTCATTTTCTGAGAAGGATTTTGACATTCTGTTTTAAGTAGTCCTGATTTTATTTTTTTTATCTCTTCGACTGATTTGTTTCGCAGCTGCTTTCTGTGTTGATACTAAGTCTCTGTTTAAGCTGCATTGTCTATTTTCTACAAAGGATTTTGATACTTTCCATATCTGTCGATTTTCGAGTTTTAATGATTTGTAGTTGATTCTTTCATTGTTCCCAGTGATGTGTGAGTCTTTACAGTGAGAGTTTTGAGCTTAAGACTCCAGATTCCGTAATAAATGCTCTGTTTTTTTTTCCAGGAAGTTGAAAACAGAGGACACGCAGAGCTCAACAAACACCTCAACAATGGCGGTGAACAGGTAAAAGAGGGAAACAAAACTTGATTTATTTATTTTGTTTGCCGCCGCTCACTAGAAAACATGAAACGACGCTCTTTTAACCGCTAGGTTTAACCTTTTTGTTCAATTTTTAAAATAAAAACAAAAAGTGGAATATTAACTAACAAATCATAGCCGTTGATATGCTAAGGATCCTCGGATTCGTTAACCGTTCCCTTTTTATTCATTCATCGCCGCTCACGCACACATGCTCCTGTCTCTCTCTCTAGCCTAGAGTTTAATAAATGTTTACCATATATTCCACGTCAGTAAATAATTATCTGCGATGATAAAAGTTAATATAACGTGCAGTTTCTCAGAAGGGCAAATTAGTCAATTTATTAAAACGTTCGGATTTTACTTGCGTTAGGATGTTGACACGTCTCGGACTGATCTTTTCTTTTTATTAAAGTGTGTTGAACATTAGTATTTTGATTGGTTAATAATTTTAGTTTATGGTTGGTCGCGTCATTTCTCGCAGGCTTGAAGGTGTGGAGTTGAATGAACAGCACGCGGTTGATGATCCAGATAAGGTTGCTGATGAAGTCGCTACCCTTGTTCAGATGTGAGTTTCTCTCTCTCTCTCTCTTTCTCTTTCTCTTTCGTGTGACTGCATTAAGTTTTCTCGGGAATACAGCAGCATTTTCTGTTTATCTGCAAATTGCATTTCAGACGACAAGTCCCCACCTTTAAAAAAAAAAATTAAAGAACATACAACAAAAGTCTTGAATTTCTTTTTTAATTAACTTTATTTTATTTTATCCGTAAAAATTGAGTTGCTCTATTCATGTCTCTTTAAAATTTTCGTCGTGAAGCTATGTATGCTACTTAAGCCATATGGACAAGTACATACATGAAACCAACACAAGAATAAAACTGACACATTGTCGTTTCACCACGCTCTCGCAATTGTCAGAGTTCGCACGGACATTGTCTTGTTTTTGTATTTAACGGCCTCTTCAATTAGTTCGATTCACTTTTCTTTCTCTGTTCTCTTTTGGACTTTTGCAACTGCTCTCTACCGTCTTTTTGTGGCATTTAGTTTCTGAGTCTCTATCATCTTTGGTCTATTTTAGTTTTTCACCACTTGAACATTAATGAGACCTAAAAATCGATGTAAGAACAACTACTTTATTGACCTGTACAAAGAAATTTATTACGTTAGGTAAGAACAAACATTAACGGTGGCTGAGATGTTTTAATCAGCCTCTACATTCCGGTAAAAAACCAAAAAAAAAAAAAATGAAATCCTTATTTGAGTTTTGATTTTCAGGAGCGAACATAACAGCACAGCAAGGAGGCAGCTTGGATTTTTCTCATGTGGAACCGGTAACCCAGTCGATGACTGTTGGCGTTGTGACCGTAACTGGCATAAGAACCGCAAACGCCTCGCCGATTGTGGGATCGGTTTTGGACGCAACGCAATTGGTGGTCGTGATGGACGCTTCTACGTTGTCACTGACCCCACTGACGAAGACGTTATTAACCCCAAACCAGGAACTCTTCGCCATGCGGTTATCCAAGATGAGCCTCTGTGGATTGTGTTCAAGAGAGACATGGTGATAGAGCTGAAACAAGAGCTGATTATGAACAGTTTCAAGACCATTGATGGTCGTGGTGCTAATGTCCATATAGCCAACGGGGCTTGCATCACTATCCAGTTTATCACCAACGTCATCATTCATGGTCTTCATATTCATGATTGCAAACCTACTGGAAACGCAATGGTTAGAAGCTCCCCATCTCATTTTGGCTGGAGGACCATGGCTGATGGTGATGCAGTCTCTATCTTTGGATCGTCTCATATCTGGATTGATCATAACTCTCTCTCACACTGTGCTGACGGCCTTGTGGATGCTGTCATGGGTTCTACTGCTATTACCGTTTCCAATAATCACTTTACACACCACAATGAGGTCATGTTGTTAGGCCACAGTGATTCCTACACACAAGACAAGCTCA
>MU106087.1:150052-194777 GCA_012274485.2 Sinapis alba | reverse complement strand
AAAGGATGGCCCTCGCCGTAGTAACATCGGCAAGGAAACTGCGACCTTACTTCCAATCCCACTCCGTTTTCGATCTCACTGACTTACCTTTGTGAACAATACTCCAGAATGCTAACCAGTCAGGGAGACTTTCTAAGTGGGCTATCGAACTCAGCGAATACAATATCTTGTATAAAAGCAGGCCCGCAATAAAGGCTCAAGTCTTGGCCGACTTCATCGTCGAAATCCCACCTGATCAAGCAGCTGACCTCGACATCCTAGTAAAAAGTTGGATCTTGCACGTCGATGGAGCATCATCCAACAAAGGATCGGGAATAGGTGTTCATCTCCAATCACCCACCGGAGAACTCATCGAGCAGTCGTTCTGACTCGGCTTTGCGGCATCAAACAATGAAGCCGAGTACGAAGCATTAATCGCAGGACTCCGTTTAGCTAAAGTAGTGGGGGCCAAGCGATTACAAGCCTTCTGCGATTCTCAACTCGTCGCCAGTCAGTACAGTGGTGACTATGAAGCCAAAAATGAGAGAATGGATGCGTATCTCGGTGTCGTCAGAAAGTTGACCTCAGAATTTGATCACTTTGAACTCGTCAAAGTCCCCAGAAAAGATAACTGCTTCTTAGACGCGGTAGCCGCATTGGGAAGCAATCAGCGAAAACAAGTTAGACGAACGATCCCCATCCACACTGTTGAAAATCCGAGTATTTCTTTACCAATAGGTAAAGACGTCCTCGCCATCTCTTCTAGTATCACCGAGATTGCAGAATCGACAACCAAAGACGTTGATTGGCGAACCCCCTTCCTGGATTATCTAGACAAAGGGATACTTCCGGAGGATAAGTGGGAATCCCGTCGACTCAAAGCAAAAAGCTCCAATTACGTCTCTATTGACGGTAAGCTACATTGATGGACCGCAAACAAAGTACTCCTTACCTGCGTCGGAAGGGGAGAAGCAGAACTCGCTATGATCGAAACCCATGAAGGCGAAGGAGGCAACCACAGTGGAGGCAGGGCTCTCGCGCTAAAACTTAAATCTCAAGGGCATTATTGGCCCACTATGGTCACAGATTGCGAGGAATATGCGTCACGATGCAAAAAATGCCAGCGACACGCGCCCAACATTCACTCACCAACCGAGTTACTAAAAACCTCTGTTTCCCCATATCCATTCATGCGATGGGCAATGGACATAGTCGGCCCTTTATCGAGCTCTAGACAAAGGCGTTTTCTACTCGTTTTAACCGATTTTTTCACAAAATGGGTTGAAGCTAAAGCCTACGTCCAAATCACCGAGAATGAGGTTCAGAGTTTTGTTTAGAAGTACATCATCTGCCGTCATGGACTTCATTACGAAATAGTCACCGACAACGGATCCCAGTTCACGTCGAACAATTTCAAGGACTTTTGCGAGAAATGGATAATTCGACTTAGCTTCTCTACCCTGCAGTATCCTCAAGGAAACGGCCAGGCCAAAGCAACAACCAAAACTATCATCGACGGGATCAAGAAAAGACTAGATCTCAAAAAGGGACACTGGGCTGACGAATTGGACGGAGTACTCTGGTTTCATCGAACTACACCTCGGAGCGCAACAGGAAAGACACCGTTCTCGCTCGCTTATGGAGTCGAAGCAATGGACCCTGCCGAAGTCAATTTTACTAGTCTCAGAAGGCTAAAGATGCCTCAAAACGTAGCCTCGAATCACGAAATGATGATCAACGCCCTAGATCAACTCGAAGAACGACGAGATCAAGCTTTACTACGGATTCAGAACTGTCAACATCTTGCTGAGTCCTATTACAACAAGAAAGTGAGGTCTCGACCGTTGCAACTCGTCGATCTCGTCCTTCGTAAAGTCTTCGAGAATACTAAGGAGTGGAGAGCAGGTAAGCTCGGTACAAACTGGGAAGGTCCATACAAAATAACGCACATGGTCAAACTGGGAGTTTACCGACTTGAGACATCTTCCGGGGAACAGATCCCACGATCTTGGAACTCGATCAACCTGAAGCGCTACCTCGGTGCTTAATGAGAAGAAGAAAAAACTACGAGTGACTTGATCCCATCTCGGGTACGTAGGCAGCCTCTAATCGGGTTCAGTCACAAAAAAAAGGAACTACGGGTGACTTGATCCCATCTCGGGTACGTAGGCAGCCCTTAACCGGGTTCAGTCACAATATATATATATATATATATATATAAACATACATATATGTATATAAATGACTTGGCTCGTTCCGATCATTTAAACCGATATGTTTTTCGATCTCATAACAACAAATCCACTTGAAACTCATATTATGAGGTCAAAAGTTGGTACTAAACCACAGTAGGCGAACACGTCGAATGGATTTACTTAAAGTCGAATGATGTACGCGACATCACAGTAGGCTATAAAGGAAAAATTTGCTCGTTAACTTAGAAAAGTTAAACAAGTACGTTCTTTCCTATTTGTACGATCAAACGATCTCGACATATTTGACGAAATAAAGTCCTATTCGTTTATTCTGCAAATAAAAGAATTAACAGTGGAAACACACGTCGGTTAATTCTATACCTCAAACGACAATCGAAGTCGGCTGGCGGTAATCAAATGAAGTAATCTGTCTAAAAAGTAAAGTTAATTGATAAAAAGCGACCATAACTCAAAAGGCCATACTCGGCCGGAGTTATTACAAAAAGAGGGGGAAAGATTACAACAAAAATAAGCTAGGTACGAAGGTCTTGGATATCTTCAGGAGAAAAGACTGCCATGTTAGAGCCGTGCTCATCAAGGTCGATAGGAAGGAGGTCAATCTCGGAGGCGTCCACAATCTCCATATTTTGGAGCTCCTCCAAGAAATGGGCTTCATCGGTCCTCGCCTTTTGAAGAACCTCCTCCATCGACAGACCTTATGTCTGGATCTTCTCTAAACCCTCTCGGGTCCCCTTTGCCTGCGAGTAAAGGGCGAGCTTCGACTGGATCTCGGTTTGTTCTCCCAGGAATTGACCCATCCTCTCATACGTCGGCATAACCTTTTGCCTCAGAACGGACTCAACTTGCAGCCTCTCCTTCTTAACCTCGTGCTCCTGAGACTCTCTCAGCCTCATGGTCATCGCCTCGAAGTTCAGCAAAAGTTCGGATTTTTCCTTTTCCAGACCATGGCACCGAGAAACAAGGAGCTCCTTCTCAGCCTTCAGCGCCGCCAGCTCTGTGGATAAAAGCTCGTTACGAGACCTTTCGAGTTCGGCTTTCTCCAAAGCTTCGTCCTTCTCAGCCGTCAGTCCCTCGACCTGTCGTTCGTAAGAACTACACTTGTACGCCAACTCGGCGATTTCCTTTCTCTTTTTCTTCAAAGACTTAGTTTTCGCCTCTAGCGAAGTCTCTTGAGCTCTGAGTTTCACCTCGTAATCTCTCACCATGAGGTTAGCATTCCCAAAAAACTGACAAAGCAAAGGAGAATAAACAGAATTAGATATAAACCGGAAAAGGTCGGTTCTAAAGAAGAGAGACTTATGATGGCACCAGCTCGAGCCATCTCCCGATAACGACTATCTTGGTGAAGTTGGTCCAGTTCTGGCATCCCTTGTTTCTTGAGTTTAATCTGGCGGAACATACGGGCTGGAGCTTGATGATCTTCGATGAAGGGGACTTCGACAGACCGATACTTGAAGTCGATAGCATGAGGATACTCGACTATCTCGCCACCTTGGGATGCTGAAACAAGACCTTGGCTTCGATCTCCCTGCAACCCTTCGACTGTGGGGTTTTCTTCCACTAGATGCTCTTCCATCGGCATCTCGGTAGGTCCTGATGCTCCAGCCTCACTGATAGGAACGACCGGAGGTTGCCCTTCAGCAGAAGGATCCTGTTCCCGTTGTTCGTCACCAAATTGATCTTTGGATCCTGCGGGTGGAGATCGATTTGGACTCACACGCAGGGGAGCATCTCGCACACTCGAGTCCCGCTTTCGTTTGGCGGGCCTGCTTACATCGGAGGATCCTTGACTGTGTTCTGGGGTACCGATCGTGTCGGCATAAGAAGGAAGAGTTGAGAGATTTAACTTGCACATTCTACGACTTCGGTGCTGCGATGAGATCTCGGTTTGATCTTCGGCTGCTGGGTGGAATAGAAAAAGTCAGGATCAAAAAGTCGGTTATTCACAATGTCGGTAAATATATAGTTAAACATACCTTTGCTGATTCTTTTTAAGGCGGCTTGGATACGAGCTTCACTGATATCCGGCCAGTGCTGATGGCTCAATGTTCTGATGGCTTCGACTTCTTCAAGAATGGACTCGGTACCTCCTTGAGACCACTTAGAAAGACGATCTGCAACAAAGAGGAAACAGATGAAGGAAGATCAGTAGAAGTGCAACAATTTAAAAGAACGAGATTGTACCAATGTTAGCATTGAAATATCCGTTTAAAACTATCGAGGGATCTTCGAAGGATGCTTCATTGATCTTGACATAGAAGTAGCGATGATTCCGGAAATTGACTTTCGACGGTTTTCCAGTAATCACGTTGTACTTAGGGACCATCTTCCCATAGAGGAATCTCGTCTTGCCAGTGATACTTGGCGTTGTGAGTTCTTCGAAGAGTCGAACCGACATCATTATCCCTAGCTCGGCGGCCAAAACCGTCAAGGTCACCATGATCCTGATCCCGTTCGTGGCATATTGCCCGAGAGTGATTTTTCGCCGGTTGCAATACGTTGTCAAGAACTTGGGCAAAGGCCACCAGGGCGAACAATTCATGAACCACGACTCGTATACCGTGGCATACCCTGCTGGAGGAGTCCAGGGCCTTTGATGCTCTGCCGGAATGAGGAACGAGAACCCAGCAGGCGGGTTTGTTTGAAAGATAAGTCTTTGGACGCTTTTGAAGGAAGACTTGGTTGGGAAATGATTCACCCAGTTTTGGTTCTTTTTGACGCTAAGTGTGCGTTCTTGTTCTGGATCTATCTCTTCGTCAAACTCGAAGTCGGTTGCCGTCCATCACATCGGAAGGAAGTCGTCCAGAGCAAAGCTGATCTTCTCGACCGAGATTTTATCCTTATTGGATGAGTCGATGTCAGCACTAGGAGTACCCGGCCGATCTGATTCCGGTTCAACGTCTTGCTCCACATTGCCGGCAGGAGCGTGACCACTTGCTTCTCGATCTTCCAGCTCTATACTATATCTAACGATGTCGCATTCGTTTTCATCGAGCAGGGCTAAATCGGCGGTTGTTGGTCTCAGATCATCCATTCCTCCGAGCGTTATCATTCTCGGTCTGTGTATCAGCGGCGAGCCAAACTTTCTTAATCGGAACCGGTGGCGACCGCCTTTCCTTTCGAAGAACACCGGCGAAGAGGGGAGGACATTCTGATCGGAGAATCAATACGTAGAGAGAGAAAGAAGAGAGAAGGCAGAGGGAAAATACCTTTGATTCTGAAGTGAAGCAGCAAAAAGATACAAAAATGAGGATTGAGCACAAACTTTTATAGATATCTCGGCGCGGAAGACGAGCAATTGTCATGATTAGGTCTATCAGTACGTATGGGTCATTTTTCATGTACTGATGGGACCAGTCTGGACAGTCCATGGTTCGTGGAGTTAAATCCTTCCATTCAGTACAGATAAGGCTGATCATATCAGCCTATCAGTAAGTATGGGTCGGTTTTTCTTGGCCTGATGGACCAGTTTTGACAGTCCTTGGTCCTTCAAGGCAGTACAGATGGCTGATCGTATCAGCCTATTAGTACGAATGGGTCATTTTTCATGTACTGATGGGACCAGTCTGGACAGTCCATGATCCGTGGAATTAAATCCTTCCATTCAGTACAGATAAGTCTGATCATATCAGCCTATCAGTACGTATGGGTCGGTTTTTAATGGCCTGATGGACCAGTCTGGACAGTCCTTGGTCCATCCAGGCTGTACGGATGGCTGATCGTATCAGATAATTAGTAAGAATGGGTCATTTTTCATGTACTGATGGGACTATTCTGGACATTCCAAGGTCCGTTCAGTGAAGTCCTTCCATTCAGTACGAATAAGGCTGATCATATCAGCCTATTAGTACTACGGGTCGATTTTTCATGGCCCAATTGACAAGTCTGGACAGTCATTGGTCCTTTTATGAAGTATGGATGGCTGATCTTATCAGCCTATCAATGCGTATGGGTCATTATTCATGTATTGATGGGACCAGTCCGGACAGTCCATGGTCCGTTGAGTTAAATCCTTCCATTCAGTACGGATAAGGCTGATCATATCAGCCGAACAGTACTATGGGTTGATTTTTTCATGGCCTGATCGACCAGTCTGGACAGTCCCTGGTCCCTCTAGGCAGTACGAATGGCTGATCGTATCAGCCTATCAGTACGTAAGGGTCAATTTTTCATGGCCTAATGGGACCAGTCCAGACAGTCCATGGTCGTTAAGTTAAATCCTTCCATTCAGTACGGTTAAGGCTGATCATATCAGTCTCTGAGTACGTATGGGTCGATTTTTCATGGTCTGATGGACCAGCCTGGACAGTCCTTGGTCCATCCATGCAGTACGGATGGATTATCATATCAGCCTATCAGGACGTATGGGTCATTTTTCATGTACTAATGGGAACAGTCTGGACAGTCTATGGTCCATTGAGTTAAATCCTTCAATTCAGTACATATAAGACTGATCATACCAGCTTATCAGACGTATGGGTCGATTTGTCATGGCCTGATGGACCAGTCCGGACAGTCCTTGGTCCATCCAGGCAGTACGGATTGCTGATCGTATCAGCCTATAGTATGTATGGGTTATTTTTCATGTACTGATGGGACTAGTCCAGACAGTCCATGGTCCGTTGAGTTAAATCCTTCCATTCAGGATGGTTAAGGCTGATCTTATCAGCCTATCATTACGTACGGGTCAATTTTTCCAACCCAGATGGACCAATCTAGACATTCCTTGGACCCGCCAGGCAGTACGGATGGCTTATCGTATCAGCCTATCAGTATGTATGGGTCATTTTTCATGTACTGATGGGACCAGTCCAGAAAGTCCATGGTCCGTTAAGTTCAATCCTTCCATTCAGTACGGATATGGTTGATCATATCAGCCTATCAGGACTTATAAGTCGATTTTTCATGTACTGATGGGACCAGTCTGAACAAGCTATTGTCTGTTGAGTTAAATCCTTCCATTCAGTACGGATAAGTCTGATCATATCAGCGTATCAGTACGTATGGGTAAATTTTTAATGGCCTGATGGACCAGTGTGGACAGTCCTTGGTCCATCCAGGTAGTACGGATGGCTAATCGTATCAGCCTATCAGTGTGTATGGGTCATTTTTCATGTACTGATGGGACCAATCTGGACAGTCCTTGGTCCGTTGAGTTAAATCCTTCTATTCAGTACGGATAAGGTTGATCATATCAGCCTATCAGTACGTAGGGGTCGATTTTTCATGGCCTTATGCACCAGTCTGGACAGTCCTTGGTCCATCCAGGCAGCACTGATGGTTGATCGTATCAGCCTATCAGTACGTATGAGTCATTTTTCGTGTACTGATGGGACTAGTCAAGACAGTCCATGGTCCGTTAAGTTAAATCCTTCCATTCAGTACGGCTATAGCTGATCATATCAGCCTATCAGTACGTATGGGTCGAATTTTCATGGTTTGATGGACCAGCCTGGACAGTCTTTGGTCCAACCAGGCAGTACGGATGGCTTATCGTATCAGCCTATCAGGACGTATGGGTCATTTTTCATGTACTAATGGGACCAGTCTGGACATTCTATGGTCCGTTGAGTTAATTCCTTTCATTTAATGCATATAAGGCTGATCATATCAGCCTATAAGACTTATGGGTTGATTTTTCATGGCCTGATGGACCTGTCCGGACAGTCCTTGGTCCATCCAGGCAGTACGGATTGCTGATCGTATCAGCCTATAGTGCGTATGGGTCATTTTTCATGTACTGATGGGACCATTCTGAACAGTCCATGGTCAGTAGAGTTAAATCCTTCCATTCAGTACAGATAAGGCTGATCATATTAGCCTATCAGTACGTATGGGTCAATTTTTCGTGGCCTTATGGACCAGTCTGGACAGTCCTTTGCCCTTCCAGGAAGTACGGATGGCCGATCGTATCAGCCTATCAGTACGTATGGGTCATTTTTTTATGTATTGATGGGACCAGTCAGGACAGTCCTTGGTCTGTTGAGTTAAATCCTTCCATTCAGTACAGATAAGTCAGATCATATCAGCCTATCAGTACGTATGGGACAATTTTTCATGGCCTGATAGACCAGTCTGGACAGTCCTTGGTCCATCCAGGTATTACAGATGGATGGTCGTATCAGCCTATCAGTGCGCATGGGTCAGAATTCATGTACTGATGGGACGATTCTGGACAGTCCTTGGTCCGTTGAGTTAAATCCTTCCATAAAGTACGGATAATGGAACCAGTCCAGACAGTCCATGGTTTGTGGAGTTAAATCCTTCCATTCAGTCCGGTTAAGGCTGATCATATCAGCCTATCAATGTATATGAGTCGATTTTTCATGGTCCAATTGACCAGTCCGGACAGTCCATGGTCCGTTGAGTTAAATCCTTCCATTCAGTGCGGATAAGGCTGATCATATCAGCCTATCAGTACCATGGTCCTTCTAGGCAGTATGGATGGCTGATCGTATCAGCTTATCAGTACGTATGGGTCATTTTACATGTACTGATGTGACCAGCCCAGACAGTCCTCGGTCCGTTGAGTTAAATCCTTCCATTCAGTATGGATAAGGCTGATCATATAAGCCTATCAGTATGTATGGGTCGATTTTTCATGGCCTGTTGGACCAGCCTGGACAGTCCTTGGTCCATCCAGGCAGTACGGATTGCTGATCATATCTGCAGCATCCCCAAACCTATATAAAGGCACTGGGCTCGACCATGGTACGAGGAGACGCACCAGTCAGGTCATGTTACCTAAAGACAAGCGTATCATGGCTGGGCATAAGGGCTAAGGGCATCAGGATGCTGAGACTTAAACAGGGAATATTGGGGACAAGTAAATAGGAGCTGGAAGAGTGATGGGAGAGCTGGACCATGAAGGGAAGAAGCTCGACCAGCTAGGTCAAGCTTGGTACAGCTCAGTGTAGCTCATTTTGGCTTAGGTCAGGTCCAGTATCTGGAACACTAGCTCACTCAGCTGTGGCAGCTAGCAACCAGCTCACCTCATTTTGGTAGAGTGTTCGTGTCTTGGCTAAGGGGTTCGGCTCATGGGCTGTTATGGGGTTGGCCTCGCTGGCTAAGGGGGGTCCGACCAGTTTGGGGTCTTGGACAAGTAGGCAGGGCAGTGGACAGGACCATGGGGATTTCATTCGATCAAGATAAGGGAGATAGAAACGGTTGGAGGCAGTTAGGACGAAGGGGTGTGAGTGGTGCAAGTTGCACCCATTCGGCCACTAAGTCATGCCTGTTCGCCCAGGCAGTTAAGGGACGATTTTTGCCTTTAAATACAGACCCTAGGGGTCCAGAATTCACACAATTTTCCCTAAGGAAAGCTCTGCCAAAATCGTGACAGAGAGAAAAAAAGAAAGAGAGAGAGAGAGAGAGATCAATCAAGGCTTGGCTGTGTGTGTTGGATATTGATTTCCGATCCGGAGTTGGCTTGTGTGGAGTGGATATCGATTGAGGATGGGTACTAGAGGCAAGGATAAGGACTTGTAGAAGGGCTTGAGCACTCCAGAGCGCACGCCCAAGGTGAGTGGGATGGAGCGAACCATCCTGCCATGGCTGCGGTGTGACGCCGTGTGGTCTGTGGTCGGTTTGGTGAAACCATACCCATTTCTTCCCATCTCCATACTGATTAACTTCTCTTCATCTATATTCTTTATGTGGTTGGTGTTTCAATCTTAGTGTGACTGGACCAAGGCCTTGGCCGCTCCAGGAACATAGTCCTTGGCCTTTGGCCGGACTGGTCTTGGTCGGATTCTGTATGCTCCGGTGGAATTCATTCAATTCCGACCTTGGATTCTTCTTATTTGGGATTTATTAGGAATTTTCATGAATTTTAATTAGTTTTGGGGGATTTATTTGGGTTGGTCAGATTTGGGAATCAGCCATGGTCGATTGTGGGTTGGTGTGGACAAAGGGGTGGACCACATTGGATCAGTCAGGCCATGTGTTGAGTAGTTGTTCAGGATGGCCTAGGTGATGTCCTGAGTGTGGCCGTGTGCCTTGTGAACTGAATGGATAGGTTATGGCCCATGGAATAGGAGAACCAAACCATTTCAATGTAGACTTGACTATTAGGGTATCGGATTGTACTTATACATATGTCTTGTGATGGTGTTGCTTCCAGGATCAGACCAGGACCGTGGCAAGGCCAAGGAACCATGAAGACGTGAGCCGTGGATGGATGTGTGGGTTATGGGATAGTGTAGTTAGTATGAACACATGAACTTATAATAGCCTATTGTGCAACTGAATCTATATATTGGATCACATGTTTTATATTAATGAAGATAGAATTTCTCTTATCTGAATAGACTTAGGAACCGAAATGATGGAACCTAATATAATTGAAAATGACTTAGAGAAATATTGGACTTTAAAACTGAACAAAAATTATATGATTAGATAGGTTAGGCCGCGGGTCCTAGTTGGGTCCTTTTGACCAGGATCGGGTCTTACAGTATCAGCCTATCAGTACGTATGGGTCATTTTTCATGTACTGATGGGACCAGTCTGGACAGTCCATGGTCCGTGGAGTTAAATCCTTCCATTCAGTACAGATAAGGCTGATCATATCAGCCTATCAGTAAGTATGGGTCGATTTCTCATGGCCTGATGGACCAGTTTTGACAGTCCTTGGTCCTTCAAGGCAGTACAGATGGCTGATCGTATCAGCCTATCAGTACGTATGGGTCATTTTTCATGTACAGATGGGACCAGTCTGGACAGTCCATGGTCCGTGGAGTTAAATCCTTCCATTCAGTACAGATAAGGCTGATCATATCAGCCTATCAGTAAGTATGGGTCGATTTTTCTTGGCCTGATGGACAAGTCTGGACAGTCCTTGGTCCATCCAGGCAGTGCGGATGGCTGATCGTATCAGCCTATTAGTACGAATGGGTCATTTTTCATGTACTGATGGGACCAGTCTGGAAAGTCCATGATCCGTGGAGTTAAATCCTTCCATTCAGTACAGATAAGTCTGATCATATCAGCCTATCAGTACGTATGGGTCAATTTTTAATGGCCTGATGGACCAGTCTGGACAGTCCTTGGTCCTTGGTCCATTCGTATCAGACAATTAGTACGAATGGGTCATTTTTCAGGTACTGGTGGGACTATTCTGGACATTCCAAAGTCCGTTCAGTGAAGTCCTTCCATTCAGTACGGATAAGGCTGATCATATCAGCCTCTTAGTACTACGGGTCGATTTTTCATGGCCCAATTGACAAGTCTGTAATGTCATTGGTCCTTTCATGAAGTATGGATGGCTGATCTTATCAGCCTATCAATGCGTATGGGTCATTATTCATGTATTGATGGGACTAGTCCGGACAGTCCATGGTCCGTTGAGTTAAACCCTTCCATTCAGTACGGATAAGGCTGATCATATCAGCCGATCAGTACTATGGGTTAATTTTTCATGGCCTGATCGACCAGTCTGGACAGTCCCTGGTCCCTCTAGGCAGTACGAATGGCTGATCGTATCAGCTTATCAGTACGTATGGGTCATTATTCATGTACTGATGTGACCAGTCCAAACAGTCCTCGGTCCGTTGAGTTAAATCCTTCCATTCAGTACAGATAAGGCTGATCATATCAGCCTATCAGTCGTATGTGTCGATTTTTCATGGCCTGATGGACCAGTCTGGAAATTCCTTGGTCCATTCAGGCAGTACAGATGGCTGATCATATCAGCCTATCAGTACGTATGGGTCATTTTTCATGTACTGATGGGACCAGTCTGGACAGTCCATGGTCCGTGGAGTTAAATCCTTTGATTCAGTACAGATAAGGCTGATCATATCAGCCTATCAGGACGTATGGGTCAATTTTTCATGGCCTGATGGACCAGTCTGGACAGTCCTTGGTCCTTCCAGGCAGTACATATGGCTGATAGTATCAGCCTATCAGTACGTATGGGTCATTTTTCATGTACTGATGGGACAAGTCCAGACAGTCCATGCTCCGTTGAGTTAAATCCTACCATTCAGTACGGATAAGGTTGATCATATCAGCCAATCAGTACGTATGGTCGATTTTTCATGGTCTAATGGACCATTCTGGACAGTCCTTGGTCCATCCAGGCAGTTCAGAGTGCTGATCGTATCAGCCTATCAGTACGAATGGGTCATTTGTCATGGACTGATGGGACTATTCTGGACAGTCCATGGTCCGTTGAGTGAATTCCTTCCATTCAGTACGGATAAGGCTGACCATATCAGCCTATCAGTACTATGAGTCGATTTTTCATTGCCTGATGGACCAGTCTGGATAGTCCTTGGTCCATCCAGGTAGTACGGATGGCTGATCGTATCAGCCTATCAGTGCGTATGGGTCATTTTTCATGTACTGATGGGACCATTATGTACAGTCCATGGTCAGTTGAGTTAAATCCTTCCATTCAGTATGGATAAGGCTGATCATATCAGCCTATCAGTAGGTATGGGTCGATTTTTCATGGCTAGGTGGACTAGTCTTGACAGTCCTTGGTCCGTCCAAGCAGTACAGATGGCTGATTGAATCAGGTTATCATTACGTATGGCTCATTTTTCATGTATGGATGGGACGAGTCCGAAAAGTCCATGGTCCGTTGAGTTAAATCCTACAACTCGGTACGGCTAAGGCTGATCATATATGGCTAGTAGTACGTATGGGTCGATTTTTCATGGCTTGATAGACCAGTCAGGACAGTCTCTGGTCCTTATAGGAAGAACGGATGGCTGATCGTATTGACTAATCAGTACATATGGGTCATTTTTCATGTATTGATGGGACCAGTCTAGACAATCCATGGTCCATTGAGTTAAATCCTTTCATTCAGTACGGATAAGGCTGATCATATCAGCCTATCAGTACGTATGGGTCGATTTCTCATGGCCTGATGGACCTGTCTGGACAGTCCTTGGTCCATCCAGGCAGTCCGGATGGCTGATTGTATCATCCTATCAGTACGAATGAGTCATTTTTTATGTATTGATGGGACTAGTCCGGACTGTCCATGGTCTGTTGAGTGAAGTCCTTCCATTCAGTACGGATAAGGCTGATCATATCAGCCTATCAGTACTTTGGGTCGATTTCTCATTGTCGATGGACCAGTTCGGACACTCCTTGGTCCATCTAGGAAGTAGGGATGGCTGATCGTATCAGCCACGATTAGCCTATCAGTGTGTATGGGTCATTTTTCATGTACTGATGGGACCATTCTTGACAGTCCATGGTCCCTTGAGTTAAATCCTTCCATTTAGTACGGATAACGCTGATCATATCAGCCTATCAGTACGTACGGGTCGATTTTTCATGGCCTGATGGACCAGTCTGTACAGTCCTTGGTCCATCCAGGCAGTACGGATGCCTGATCGACACAGCCTATCAGTAGGAATGTGTCATTTTTCATGTACAGATGGGACCAGTCTAGACTGTCCATGGTCCGTTGAGTGAAGTCCTTCCATTCAGTACGGATAAGGCTGATCATATCAACCTATCAGTACATATGGGTCAATTTTTCATGCCCTGATGGACAAGTCTAGACAGTCCTTGGTCCATCCAGGAAGCACGGATGGCTGATCGTATCATCCTATCAGTACGAATGGGTCATTTTTCATGTTCTGATGGGACCAGTCTGGACAGTCCATGGTCCATTGAGTGAAGTCCTTCCATTCAGTATTGATAAGGCTGATCGTATCAGCCTATCAGTATTATCAGTCGATTTTTCATGGCCTGATGGACCAGTCTGGACAGTCCCTAGTCCTTCTAGGCAGTACAAATGGCTGATCGTATCAGCCTATTAGTACGTATGGGTCACATTCATGTACTAATGGGACCAGTCCGGAAAGTCCATGGTCCGTTGAGTGAAATCCTTCAAATCAGTACGGTTAAGGCTGATCATATCAGCCTATCAGTACATATGGGTCAACTTTTCATTGCCTGATGGACCAGTCTGGACAGTCCATTGTCCATACCAGCAGTACGGATGGCTGATCGTGTCAGCCTATCAGTACGAATGGGTACTTTTTCATGTACTGATGTCACCAATCCGGACTGTCCATGGCCGTTGAGTTAAATCCTTCCATTCAGTACGGATAAGCTGATCTTATCAGCCTATCAGTACGTATGGGTCGATATTTCATGGCCTGATGGACCAGTCCGAACAGTAATTGGTCCTTCCAGGCAGTATGGATGGCTGGTCGTATCAGCCTATCAGAACGTATGGGTCATTTTCATGGTCTGAGGGACCAGGGGGGACAGTTCATGATCTACCCAAACACCACACAACTTCTCGCTGACTGAGTCTTGATGGCTCCTTGGCTTGATCACGATCAGACTCAGTTCCTGAAAACACATATCAACAAGTATCAAGACATGAACTGATATCCTATCAATGATCTTGCAAAGCATGGTTCGGTTCCTATGCCTAAACACTTAAACCTCACTCTTACATCTTATATATCAATCGGCCATAACTTGTAAATCAATCCAAGTACAACCAAATCCCACCAAACCACATAACCATACCGCCAATAATCCATATCGACCACACGACTGAGTACACGGACTGGCCGGTTCTTTTCCTTAGGTCAAAGACACTGTACCTGCATAAAACAACTCCTTTGGGTTCCCTAGTCATTCAACCAACTATCCCCACTGACCAAACAACCCATTGGAAGTCTTTTCTTGTAATCGCAATTCCATAAGCCGGATCACATGGTCAATCCCATCATTTGCATGTGTTATCCCATTGGTCCTGGATTCACTAAATTGGACCGACCAAGTCTATGGCCCATTAGTAACCCATCTAGGGATTTATTTACTGATGGGACCAGTCTGGACAGTCAATGGTCCGTTCAGTTAAATCATTCCATTCAGTACGTATAAGGCTGATCATATCAGCCTATCAGCATGTATGGGTCGATTTTTCATGGCCTTATAGACCAGTCTGGACAGTCCTTGGTCCTTCCAGGCAGTACAGATGGCTGATCGTATCAGCATATCATCACGTATGGGTCATTTTTCATGTACTGATGGGACAAGTCCGGACAGTCCATGATCTCTTGACTTAAATCCTTCCATTCAGTACGGATAAGACTGATCATATCAACCTATTAGTACGTATGGGTCGATTTTTCCTGGCTTGATGGACAAGTGTGGACAGTCCTTGGTCCATCAAGGAAGTATGGATGGCTGATCGTATCAGCCTATCAGTTCATATTGGTCATTTTTTATATACTGATGGGACCAGACTGGACAGTCCATGAATAGTTGAGTTAACTCCTTCCATTCAGTATGTATAAGGCTGATCATATCAGACTATCAATACGTATGAGTCGATTTATCATGGCCTGATGGGCCAGTCTGGACAGTCCTTGGTCCTTCCAGTCAGTACGTATGGGTCATTTTAGCCTATCATCACGTATGGGTCATTTTTCATGTACTGATGGGACCAGTCCAGACAGTCCATGGTCTGTTGAGTTAAATCCTTCCATTCAGTAGAGTTAAGGCTGATCATATAAGCCTATAAGTACATATGTGTCGATTTTTCATGGCCTAATGGACCAGTTTGGACAATCCTTTGTCCATCCAGGCAGTACGGATGGCTGATCGTATCAGCCTATCAGTACGTATGGGTCATTTTTTATGTACTAATGGCACCATTCTGGACAGTCCATGGTCCGTTGAGTTAAATCCTTCCATTCAGTACATATGGGTTGATTTTTCATGGCCTGATGGACCAGTCTTGACAGTCCTTGGTCTTCCCAGGCAGTACGGATGGCTGATCGTATCAGCCTATCACTACGTATGTGTCATTTTTCATGAAATGATGGGACCAGTCTGGACAGTCCATGGTTCGTTGAGTTAAATCCTTCCATTCAGTACGGTTAAGGCTGATCATATAAGCCTATCAGTACGTATGTGTCAATTTTTCATGGCCTGCTGGACCAGTCGGGACAGTGCTTGGTCCTTCCAGGCAGTATGGATGGCTGATCGTATTAGCCTATCATCATGTATGGGTTATTTTTCATGTACTGATGGGACCAATACGGACATTCCATGGTCCGTTGAGTTAAATCCTTCCATTGAGTAGAGTTACGGATGGTCATATAAGCCTATCAGTATGTATGGGTCGATTTTTCATGGCCTGATGGACCAGTCCGAACAGTCCTTGGTCCATCCAGGAAGTACGGATGGCTGATCGTATCAGCATATCTGTACGTATGGGTCATTTTTATATACTGATGGGACCAGTCTGGACAGTCCTTGGTCCTGCCAGGCAGTACGGATGGCTGATCGTATCAGCCTATCACTACGTATGGGTCATTTTTCATGTACTGATGGGACCAGTCCGGACAGTCTATTGTCCCTTGAGTTAAATCCTTCCATTCAGTACGGTTAAGGCTGATCATATCAGCCTATCAGTATGTATGGGTTAATTTTTCATGGCCTGATGACCAGTCTAGACAGTCCTAGGTCCATCCAGGCAGTACAGATGGCTGATCGTATCAGCCTATCAGTACGTATGGGTCATTTTTTATAAACTGATGGGACCAGTCTGGACAGTCCATGGTCTGTTGAGTTAAAATCTTCCATTCAGTACGTATAAGGCTGATTATATCAGCCTATCAGTACGTATAGGTCGATTTTTAATGGCCTAATGGACCAGTCTGGACAGTCCTTGGTCCTTCTAGTCAGTACGGATGGCTGATCGTATAAGCCTATCAGTACGTAAGGGTCATTTTTCATGTACTGTTCGGACCAGTCTGGACAGTCCATGGTCCGTTGAGTTAAATCCTTCCATTCAGATCATATCAGCCTATCAGTAAGTATGGGTCAATTTTTCATGGAATGATGGATCAGTTTGGACAGTCCTTGGTCCTTTATGGCAGTAAGGATGGCTGATCGTATCTGCCTATCAGTATATATGGGTCATTTTTCATGTACTGATGGGACCAGTCTAGACAGTCCATGGTCTGTTGAGTTAAATCCTTCCATTCAGTACGTATAAGGCTGATCATATTAGCCTATCAGTACGTATGGATCGATTTGTCATGGACTGATGAACCATTCTAGACAGTCCTCGATCCATCCATGCAGTTTGAATGGTTGATCGTATCACCCTATCAGTACGTATGGGTCATTTTTCATGTACTGATGGGACTAGTCTGGACAGTTCATGATCTGTTGAGTTAAATTGTAATGCATGTTCGTGAGGTTCAAGACCCACATGGACCCGCGGCTTTAACATAGACCATTACATTGTATTTGATTCATATTCTAGTCTTTGTTTATCTTACTTAGTTATTTCATTGTAAATGTATCCATAAACAATTCAACAACAAGTATGTCAATAGGTAAATCGGTTGTATTAATTAAAAGAACTGAGATTCGTTTATAAAGAACCGAGTTGCACTATAGTCTATCATAAGTTCATTCCTAACATGATTTACCCAAACACCACACAACTTCTAGCTGATTGAGCCTTCATGGCTCCTTGGCTCGATCACGATCAGCCTCGGTTCCTGAAAACACATATCAACAAGTATTAAGACATGAACCGATAACCTATCAATGATCTAGCAAAGCATGGTTCGGTTCCTATGCCTAAATACTTAAACCTCACTAATATATCTCATATATCAATCGGCCATAACTTGGAAATCAATCAAAGCACAACCGCATTTCACCAAAACCACATAACCAAACCGTCCATGATCCATACCAACCACACGGCTGAGTACACGGACTGGCCGGTTCTCTTTTTTGGGTCCACGACCCTGTACCTGCATGAAACAATCCTCCGGGTTCCTTAGTCATTCAACCAACCATCCCCACTTACCAAACAACCCATTGGAAGTCTTCTCTTGTAATCGTAAATCCATAACACCGATCATATAGTCAATCACATCATCCGTATGTATTGGTCCATTGGCTCTGGATTCACTCATTGGACAGACCAAGTCTATAGTCCATCCGTGACCCCTCAAAAGCCTAATAGCATCCATCAACACTGAACAACACACCAGACCAGAACCGAGTTCAAGCCATGGTCAATTGATCCAAACAATTCAGCATATGGTTATGGTTAGCGAGTATGGTTTCCAAATGGACATGGCTTCGCCTATACCAAGTCAAATCCATTACCCAATCCCACACAACCAATCCACAAATACAGATAAATAGAAGAAGATATGAATAAGATTCACAAAGTAAAGAGATTTGGACATAAACCAATTGCCCAATGCGTTAAACCTAAATCGGCCATCCGATTGTCTAGACTATGAACCGATGATCATGCCACTAACCTTGCTGCACGTTCTGGAGTCTTGGAGCCTTCCTACAACCCCTTGTCTTTGGCTCTGGGATCCATCCCACTTGGCCTTGACTTACCACAATCGATCTTAACCTTGCAGTGGTTAAATCTCCACAATATTGATCCTTATGATCGATTTCTCTTTCTCTTTCTTTCTTTCTCTCTCTCAACTTTCTATCGGTGTTTACTTAAGAAAACTAATGCAAAATGATGTCTATTTTCGTTCCCAGGATCCTCAATATATAGACAAAGGCGTGGGCAACTGCCTTGGCCAAGGGCACACCATTTGGTAATCGAATGGGCACCTTTGATCCCAACGCATCCCTTCGGCCTTAACTGCCTCCCCATGCAACCTTTCGCCTATAACTTCCCACTGGCAGTTCCTGGATGGGTTTGTACCTTTTTCCAAGTCCCTGGACCGAGCCTAGGGACTGTCTAAGTGATTGACCCAACGGCCGGACCACAAGACCCAACTGGTGATCCAACCTTGAACCGACCCAGCCAAACTGCCCAAGATCCTAACACTACTCCCAGCTAAGATGAGCTGACTCCAGCTGGTCCAGCTGACTGAGCTAGTGGTCCAGCTCATGGAGCTGGCCTAACTTAGTATGAGCTAGAAGGAGCTTAGACCGAGCATTGCCCAGCTGGCCGAGCTTCTCAAACCCACAACCAAATTGTCCAACTACTCATCCAGCCTGTCCAACTTTGTATCCTTCCTTCTCTTGGTTATGATTTAGTGAACTAATGTACTTAACCACATTTCCAAGTCATGGTACGCTTGCCTTCTGGTCATATGACCGGCTAGTTTGTTTCCTTGAACCATGACTCGTCCTTCCGGACTTACTTAGGTCTAGGGTGTGACAAGTCTCCCCCACTTGAATTTGATTTGTCCTTGAATCCGAGTCAAATGTTTCCTTGTCCAGAAATTGATCAAACCACTTAGGGAAATCGGCACTCATTTTGGCTTCAGTCTCCCAAGTCGTTTCCCCTCTTCCATTACACTCCCAGATGACCTTGACCATCTGTATTGTTTTCTTTCTCGTTGCTTTTTTCCATCCTGGCTACGATCCGAACTGTCCTTAACTCTAAGGTCAAGTTCTTACATAGATCAGTAGGAATTTCTTGTTCCACTATATCTCGATTCGCCAAACACTTCCAGAGTTGGGATATATGGAACACGTTATGGAATGCTTCCATCTTAGAAGGCAAGTCCAATTTGTACGCCACCTTACCCACTCTTTCCACAATCTTAAACGGACCCAAATATCTTGGGTCGAGTTTCCTTCTTCTAGAAACCCTCGAACTCCAGATCTTTCCTTCTTCGATCCGCATAGTTCTTGTGACAATCATGGGTTTTCATCCACAATCTCAGGACCCAGTATGTTGTGCTCCCCCACTTGGGTATAGCATAAAGGTGTCCGTCATGGTCGTCAATACAAAGCCTCATATGGTGACATGCCTATACTCGAATGAAAACTATTGTTGTAAGAAAACTCCACTAAAGATAAGTGTCTTTCCCAGAAATCACCCCAGTCCAAGACACATGCTCGCAACATGTCCTTGGGCTATCTGAATTCTAGTGAGTAGGTCAGCCTTGTTCACTGCTTCCAGACCTAATGGTTCCTCTCTACCAGTTAATGAATTTAAATGTAAAGTACAAACCATACCTTCATGACCGTCCACTTTGCCCTTAGTTGATACATCTGCCCCCCTCCGGCTCAAGGCATCAGCCACAAGTTTAGCCTTACCCAGATGGTAAGCAATGTCCACATCATAATCTGCTACAAACTCCATCCACCCCTCAGATTAAGCTCAGGTTGGGTGAATATGTACTTCAGACTCTTATGGTCCATAAGCACCTGAACTTTGCCACAACACAAGTATGATCTCCAAATCTTTAAGGCGAACACTACCGCAGCCATTTCCAGGTCGTGGGTAGGATAGTTCCCTTCATGCTTCTTTAGCTGCCTAGACGCGTAGGCTATGACCTTCCCATGTTGTGTCAACATACAACCCAACCCGGTCAAGGATGCATCTGTGTAGACCACATAAGGTTGGTCAGCCTCTGGAAGAACTAGGACTGGTGCACTAGCCAATATGTCCTTAAGTGCTGAGAAACATTTCTCAGTCTTTTCAGACCATATGAACTTCACATTCTTCCCGGTCAACTGTGTCATAAGTTGAGCCAAATTAGCAAACCCTTTCACAAACTTTCTATAATAAACCGCAAGACCCAGGAAGCTTCTAACCTCCAAGGCATTTTTGGGTTAAGGCCACTCACATATGGCCTTAATCTTTTCCGGATCAACCGAGAAACCCTGATCGGAAACAATATTTCCCAAGAACCCAAAGCTCTTTTGCCAAAAACTGCACTTGCTGAATTTAGCATAAAGCTTGTGTTCCCGCAATCGTTCCATCACGGCTCTCAAGTGTCTTTCATGAGATTCCTTGTCCTTGGAGTATACAAGTATGTCATCAATGAAGATGATTACAAATTTTTCCAAGAAATCCCTGAAAACATTATTCATCAACTTCATGAATGCTGCTGGTGCATTTGTTAGGCCGGAGGGCATAACCACAAACTCGTAATGGCCAACCTTGTCCTAAATGCTGTTTTCCTTACATTTTTAGGCTCTATGGGAATCTGATGATACCCTGAAGCCAGGTCAATTTTGGAAAACCACTTTGCATCACGAAGTTGATCAAGTAACTCATCTATTCGAGGTAACAGATACTTGTTCTTCACAGTTACCCGGTTCAACCCTCGATAGTCAATACACAACCGAAAGCTACTGTCCTTCTTTTTCACGAAAAGAACGGGTGCTCCCCACGGCAAACTACTCGGCCATATGAATCCCTTATCCAACAATTCCTCTAATTGCTTCTTGAGCTCGGCCATTTCGGCAGGAGCCATGCGGTAGGCACTTTTAGATAATGGAGCCGTACCAGGTTCTAGTTCTATGGTAAATGGATCAGACCTATCAGGGGGTAAGCCCTGTAATGACTGAAACACATCCACAAACTCCTTAACCAACAGAATCCCATCTGGGTTACCACCCCCTTCGACTCCCTTTGTGGAGATTGTGGCTAGGTAAGCTTCACAACCTCATTTCAGCATCCTTTCCGCACGGACTGCTGATACCACAAAGGATCCTGGAGAAGGTCCTTTTCCTTGGAATGTAATTGGGGGTTCATCCCCACCCTTAAACCGAACACAACCACAATCACAGTCTATGGTGGCCCAATACTTCCTTAACCAGTCCATGCCTAAGATTACCTCGTAATTCTTTATGACTCAGATGGTCACCCCTTTTCCTTGGAATGTAATCGGGGGTTCATCCCCACCCTTAAAACGAACACAACCACAATCGCAGTCTATGGTGGCCCAATACTTCCCTAACCAGTCCATGCCTAAGATTACCTTGTAATTCTTTATGACTCAGATGGTTACCCCTCTAGTGAAACTTCAGTTCGACTAATTGTCCAGAGGATTATAAGAGAGACATTGCGATCCACTTCCTGGAAGGGGATGCACATAACTGGTGGTTGGCTTTGGATAAGTGCACCAATGGAAGTCTCTGAAGTTTTGGGGAATTTGAAGAAGAATTCAACCGCAAATATTTCCCTGCAGAGGCATGGGACTGTCTAGAGGCTAAGTTCTTAGACCTGGTCCAAGGCCACAGGACCGTACGGGAGTACGAGGAAGAGTTTAATCGACTCATACGGTTTGTTGAAAGGGAGCTTGAGGACGAGGCAGTACAGGTTTGTAGGTTCATCCGAGGCTTAAGGCCTGAACTGAAAATCCACAGCTCAATCCACACCTTCAGCACCGTGTCCGAGCTGGTCGAACGTATGCCTCTCTTGTAGTCTAACTTGGGAGGAAGATAAGTTTAAGCACGACAACTGTCTGCCCCGTCCGACAAGATTAACGACCGAAAAAGGAAAAGGGATCAGGTGGATGGAGGTAAACCCTCCGGAGATAAACCTGAGTGTCCCAAGTGTGGCAAGAACCATTTTGGTGAATGTTGGAAGGCCATGGGTGCTTGTGGTCGATGTGGCAGTATGGATCATGGAACCAGGAACTGTCAACGACCTAAGTACAACCCTGGTCAGACCAGAGGAAGCGGCTCCTCGACTTGCTTCCATTGCGGCAAGTCCGTACACTTCCAAAAGGATTGTCCCAAGCTGTAGGGTGGTCAAGGAAAAGGTCGTGGGGATGCTGGAAGGTCGACCCAGAGCAGGCCGACCACAGCTCCTCGAGTTTATGATGTCCAAGGATGACGGCGCATCAGGATCGTTTGAATCGATCACTGGTAAGATTCTGGTTCGTAGGGTTAATTTGATAGAGTTTGCATTGAAATACATAAAAACCCTCCTGTCAAATTTGGTGTTGTTGCCGGGGAGCAAGGATTCGCCATTAGACTCAATTTGTTTGATTTAGTCTAGGTATTTTTCTATATTAGTTTACTTAAAAAATATTCTTGTGTTTCAGGTCCATACATATTAGTACCAGGAAGCAATGAGGAGAGGATTTTTGGGTTCTTGAAAAAAGGAACCTACTGATTCGCGCATGATCCATAAGTATACGAGGGTAGTCAACACCCTCCAAGCAGTGATCGCTAGCAAAGAGAAGCGAGCATCGATCGACACCAATACTTCACCGTCGACCGATACTAACATCATGACATCGATCGACACCCACACTTCACAATCAACCGATACTAACATCATGACATCGACCGACACCCACACTTTGCCGTCCATCGATACTATTTGCGGGAAGACAGAGAGAGACAAGGGGGCTGTAATCCCTGAGCATCGATCGATAGCACAATTGCTCAGGCCTACTCCACTCTATGTTAATAGGTCTGCGACTCAGCCTCGCGAAATTCAGGGGATTGACAGACAGATAAGACCTGCATACTTTAATCATGTGCGCGAGCACCCCTTTTATGGCCTTCCCCATGAAGATCCCATGGACGACCTTGAAACACTAGAGGATTTTGTGTTTAGCAACCCGGAGCATGAAGGAACTACGGACTATCTCCTCTACAAGTTATTTAAGAATTCTCTCTCTGGGAATGCAGTTGTTTGGCTGAAACTTCTACCACCAGGATCTCTCACTACTTGTAACGATGTCAAGACTGTGTTTCTTACTCTTTTTTTTGATGATACGAAGACCGAAGAGCTAAGGGATAAGATTTTGACATTCTCTCAAGGACCTACTGAAGGGTTCAGAAGCTCTTGGGACAAATTTAGGGGGTACCAAAAAGACTGTCCACATCATGGTTTCACGGAGGTTCAACTGCTGAGATTCTTCTGCAAGGGTATTAATGTGCAATATCATATGATTCTGGATCAGGCAAGCGAAGGGAACTTTGAAACCAAAACTCGAGAGGAAGCTAAGCGACTTATTCAGAACATTGTGTCTAGCAATAGTGTCAGGAATATGGATACTCAAAGGATGCAATCAGGTGTTATGAATAATGACAAGATCATTAAGGTCGAGGACAAACCTTATTCTGTACATGAAGTCTCGTTGGTGGAATAGGCTACAGGAGAGGAGGATAATCATATATATATATCAGAGGATGGAATCTATTTTGGAACTAGTCATAGAAATTTAGCAAATGACAAGTGCATACTTAAATCTGAGGTTGGATTATATCCACAAAGAGCTGAATGGAAAATTTGAACCCTTGGCGCTCATGTCATGATGCTAGACACCCATGTTATTAGATAGCAGAAGCTGTAAAGAAGCAAGAAGCTATGGTTAAAGAGAAAGCAGAGGAGAGCAAGATAATTGAAGAGTGCGTAGGAACAATAAGAATTCAGAGCCACTCAGACTTCTCCACACGACACCCGCATCCTTCCAGCTTGTATTGTGTTAAAACACACGCTGTCAATCAATACCAACAAGACGACATCGGTCGACATCAACGGGTGACCAACGATCGACATCAGCAGCCAAGCATCAATTGACACCCGCCCATGTCAAGCCCAAATGCACACCGCTCATCAGAAAAGCCAACCGTGAACACCAATCAGCAGGATGTCGATAACTTGGAACAATAGAAATTGATCCCAGCTGAAACCTCTTTTGTTGGCAGTATCGATCGACGGTAAAAGCCATATATCGATTGACACCAACAAGATGACATCAGTCGACATCAATGGGAGACAACCGATCGACAACAGCGGCAGAGAATTGATCGACACTCAAAGGAGAGCATCGATCGACAAACACCACCTGATAACGATCGACACCCATCATTGGACGAAGAGTCCTGTTACATGATTGAACAACAAAACGTTTAAAGAGAGAATGCACGAGTCCAAGGGTTCACATCTTATTGTTCCAAAACATCTGCAACCACCTATTTGTGTAGAAGGAGCTGTTGTGATTAAAAAAAGAGTGAAGTTGACACATGACCCTGTGAAGTTTGTGGTTCCTTGTGCTATATTGGAAGTTGAATTTCCTATCCTACCAGATAGAGGTACGCATTTAGGTTCTTACAGTGTGGCATTTTATGATCATATATATGTGTTAGCTTCTCAGAGAGAGTGGAGATATGGAAGTGACGTTGACAAAGGCCCAGCAGAAGCAGTATTGAACGACACCATAACTGCAGAATCGATCGACGCCACCATTGGAAAATCGACCGATAACAACACTAGAGAGTCGATTGACACTCATCAAGGATCAGAGCAGCAAAAGTCTGAAGTGTTTCAAAATCTTTTTGATGGAGGCACCATGAGATCAGACAAGTCTGTGGGGGGGGGGGGAGAAGAAGAAGAGGAATTGGAAGAAGAAGAGAAGGACCAAGGACGGTCCTCAGTTATCATTGATTCCCCACTTCTCAGATGGTGTCAGGAAGTATAGAGTGCGCATCAGATGCTTCTCGCAGCCATTTTCAAAGCTTCGAACACTCCTTATTGCTGAGATGATAGACGAAGGAGAATAGTATATGAAGGCTTTCACAAAAAAGTGACGAAGATTCAGAACTGGTGATCGACACTGTAGATGCGTTACTGTAGCTGTTACACTGTAGCACGATACTGTTCATCAGAAAAAACTTGTTTTGTTTATTACTGACTATTTGTGTTTTATTTAATTCAGATCAAGGAACATGAATCTGCACAGAGCATCGACCGACACTTGATCACTGTTGATCGACAAAGTAACCTTAGTATTGATCGATCGCCACTTAACTATGTCGATCGACGGTCACATCCAGAGAGTATGTATACCGTTTTCCTTGATTAAATTTTGTCCTTATGGTTTATTTTCTTCACCAATCTCAGACTGTATAACACTAGGGATAGTGTTGTTTTAGTCTAGGATAAGCTTACTTATATTGTGTTATATTTTGAGTTTTATCCTTTAAAAAAAAGGAGTAACTTATAGGTGCACTATCGATCGAGTTTGAAGAATCAAGATCGATCGACCATGGATCACGAACATCGATCGATCCCACCTGCCTACCATCGATCGACACTCTATTACAGAGTCTGTTATCGAGTTTCTTACTTAAACTATTTACTTATTATTTAATTTTTTCCTAACTAATATGGGGCGAACTACACTAGGGACAGTGGAATTTAAGTCTGGGGGAGGTTTGCTAATGTTATTTGATCTGTTTTGAGTTTTATTTGCTATATATATAAGTTTTTCAAAAAATTTTATTGAGTCAAAAGGGGATTATGATCAAAATTTATTATTGACTAACCACACTTTAGCACTATTTTTAGAAGGTTATTTGCAGAGATTACTAGATATATTAAAGTGGATCATCCTGCCACTATACCACACCTGCTTAGAAAGTTTGAAGGAACCGAAGCTGATTTCCAACAATAATCCTGACATCATCAGCTTGCTTTGGGGCTTGGTATACACTGGATCTTGTTCCTTCTGCAAGTCTGTAGGTACAAGTAATTGCACCTTTGGTTCTCTTCTCTCTCTCTCTCTCTCTCTCTCTTCAGCATCTACTTAAAAGCTTAAAAGATTGAGATGACTTCCCAAGATGCAGAGGGGTATGTACATTACCAGTGACTCCATTATTCTAATTCAAAGGAATGATCACACATTGTTAGAAGCGAGGGATAGATAAATTACCAATGACCCCACTATTCGCCTACAACTTTGCCCCAAAAAGAAAAAAAAAGAATAAGTTGGCATCATTGACATCTAAAAAGATTCACAAAAGAGAGAAAAGAGGGAAGAGGGAAGAAAGGGATCAAAAAGGATTTTGTACCTAGTTGTTCAGATACTTGCAGAGGTAAGAACCCATGGGTCCTTTGATTGATACTCCCAAGGTAAAGCATTCACTTTTATTTTATGCAAAGAAATGAGATCAGTAGAAGGGCAAGTCAAGCTATTATTTGCTAAGTTGTTGGTAGGAAGGATTTGACAGTTATACTTAGATATTACGGGAGTCTCCACTTTTCAAAACCTAATATTTACCACTATTGTGCCATGATATCAGCCCTATTTGGAGTCTATTATATGTGTTCGGAGTATGTTTTAGAGTATTTTCAGGTTCAGGTACGTTCTGGAGCTTTTAGAGATGCATAACTGCCCAGATGCGTCAGATGTTTAGCTAATGATGGAGACCTTCCCACGGTGAGATTTCCTTATCTTTTGACATACGATAGAGCTTTGAGTTAGCTTTCCAATGCCACCAATTTAAAGTTCATCTAACGGTTAGATCTAACGTTATGCCTGATTTACTGCAGAGTGGTCTGTCTGCCTCGCGAGAGGAAGCTGTCGAGAAGATGTATGAGTGTCTATTGACGGCACATCCTTGATGTCGATCGACGGTGATCCCAGAATACAGGTCCGATATGTTTTATGGCTGATTTAAGCCCATAAGCCATCACAAATTACCAGAATGTCCTTGGACGACTTAAAACCTTATTTATATGTTTACTAAGCCATTGTTGACGGCTATGCAATAACTTACCAAGCTTTCTTTTATTCATTGTTCTAGGGTTAGGAGAAAAGGGAGGAACTCCTTCAGAGTCTTCCTGGAACTCCTTTGGTTCTTTATATTATATATAATCTACTTATCTATGATTCATGTGACAAAGATCATGTCTTAGTATAAGATCTTGATAGGTTTAGGGTTTATTAATGGTATTAATAGATTAGCAAAACAATAGAATTGCTAGGGTGATTATTCGATCTATCAACAAAATTCTGTTTATTGCTTGTGTTCTAGAGTAGCTAACTAGAACCCTAATCATAGGATAGTTAGGTGCAAGCGAGAGCATGGTCTACTACCAGAATTAATCATGTTGAGCTAGGTTGCTAGAAACAAACGAGAGTTGATTTAGTTAGTTTAGTGAACTCAAGAAACCATCGATCGACGCAGAATTATTGTCATCGATCGACGGTCGTTCTGTGTTAACAAGCGAGAGATGAGACATCATACATCGAGTTCTATGATTAATACCCTGAGCTTCTATCCTATATAATCCACTTGCCTGAAACCCTAGAGCTAGCTATTTATTATTATTGTTTACTTACCAATCAATCAATTATCTGTTATAGTTTATTTACTGATTATTAATCTATTTGCCTAGCTTAATCGCGATTGTATTGAGTTTATTGTGTGTCCACGCTCCCTTGGATTTGATCCGTGATTACTACAATTTGACCTCTCTTGGCAAGAGTAATTCGTAGGGTTAATTTGATAGATTTTGCATTGAAATACATAAAACCCCTCCTGTCAGCCGGGTATAGGTCACGCACTTCAGTGAGTCAGTGCCATCCAGTTCGACTTCCATGACCACCGTCCTGCTGTCTTAATCGAGCAACACCCTTTGTGGGTTCTAGGTTAGCGAGTAGTTGGGCACCGTAGCCCGGCTTCCGGTTCATCCATCATCGCCAGTTCTGCTTACCAAAAATGGCCCACTTGGAGCTCTCGATTCCGTGGGATCACCTGTTGACTAGCACACATGTCAGACTCCTTTGTAACACCCTCGAACCGTCCTAGACATATGGTCGATCCACCGGCCAACAATCAAACAAGAACATGACCGATAGACCAACCAACACCCATGGTTAGAGATGAAAGAGCCAACCGGCCAGCCAACAATCAAACAAGAACATGACTGACCGTCCAACCCAACACCATGGTCCGGAAGCGCTACATGACGGGATAGGGACAATCTGATCTGAGTCGCAGAGCTTACTCTGCAAGATAGACCAGTTCATCCACTAACTTCTCCCGCTAAATCAATGACTAAGGCTATGCAACCCGTACCAAGAGTTAACGGTTCCATTAGATCGAGGCCTAAGGATTTTCCCAAAAGGTTGGCTCCAAATTCTGAGTTTGTCGATCTTGACCATTTTACCCCTTCAGGAGGGTTATTACATCTCCCCCTTTAATAAAATTAGTCCTCGAATTCTTAGATGGCCAATTGCTCAGCTTCATGACATTCTCCTCCTTCATGTGTTTTGATGACACTCTCTTCTTGGATAACTTCGTCTAGCAATATATTTATTCATTGGTTTGTCTTTGATATCTTCTTCGATTTCTTTGGTCTTCCTCAAGATCTGTGATTCTGAACTGACTCTATCTTGATACATCCCATAGCATTCCCTTTGGGCTTGAATCCTTTCCTTTCTCCACTTCTTGAATTCCCATGCTTCACTCATTCTCAACTTATCTCCATAACAATTTACTTTGCTTGCCACTGTCCCTTGAGTTTGCTCCTCAAGGTCGCCATAATCGTCTTTATATCTCTTCACTTGAATGATCACTGAGTCGCCTTCTTTTGTTTACTCTTCCATGACACTCATTTCCCATGATACTATCTTGTCTTTTGGATAGATATCTTCCTTGCTTCTGACTACTCGAACCTTTTCTCAAACTTCCTTTTCCCAAATTTTGATGAAGTCCTTTTCCAACGAAATCTTGTTCCTCGCCATTTGTCTAGTCCATACCACTGTCCAGTCCCTCTAATCCCATCTTTTCTCTTTCCCTTCGGGTTTGGGTTTTTTTCCTTCAACTCTCTTCACTTTAAGGTTTCCATCCTTAAAGTTCCGATCAATGAACACACTTACTAGCTGAAACTTTAATAGAACACTTCACACGCAAGTTAGTCATCAACTAACCCAATTATCTACTATCCCAACAACCTAATAAAATTCTAACCAGCAACCTAACAGTTTTATCCACACAACCTAGTAATTCTAGATTCCACTATCTAATCCTAGTTGCTAAACAAATGAATCCTACCGCTGGACGTGACAGGTTCCTAATGCCTTTTGTGACTCTTTTTGACTCGATAAAAAATGAAAACCGATTAAATCATGAGTTCTGGAAGTATGGACAAAACCACACTCTGATACCACCTATGTAACACCCCCGAACTGTCCTAGACATATGGTCGATCCACCGGCCAACAATCAAACAAGAACAAGACCGATAGACCAAACAACACTCATGGTTAGAGATGAAAGAGCCAACCGGCCAGCCAACAATCAAACAGAAACATGACTGACCGTCCAACCCAACACCATGGTCCAGAAGCTCTACGTAACAGGCTAGCGACAATCCAATCAGAGTCGCAGAGATTACTCCGCAACATAGACCAGTTCATCCACTAACTCGTCCCGCTAAATCAAGGCCTAAGGCTTTGCAACCTGTACCAAGAGTTAACGGTTCTGTTAGATCGAGGCCTAAAGCTTTTCAACCCGTACCAAGACCTAACGTTGTGTTAGACCGGACTAGTCAAATATCAGAGTACTCTTGATGCGCATGAAAAATAAATACTTTATTAATTCAAGAAATATTCATACATCGAATAATTCAAGACTGGCCTGGCCTAATGCCAAATCGACTCAACACATTAACTATCAAAATACCATTTACAAAAGGCAAGAAAATCTACTCCAGCGGTCCTAACGTCCAGCACCAAGCTATCCGATCATCCTTACCTAAAGCTACCTGCAAAACGGAAAACGGAGTTGGATGAGTAACCCAATGTCACTCGGTGATCTGGCGGCCTCTACCCACAATCTAGTAACTAACCCAGACAACCAAAATTAACAATCAATCTAACCCTAGCAAGCAATCAAAGCCAATGCTAAGCAAACCGTTACTAAGTTAGACTCGGCCTCCTGCCATAATCTAACTTCAACTAACGGGAATCTGCATAACAACAAGTTAACAATGAATCCCTAGTTAACCATATATGCGCCTGAGGTTCAATACTCATGTAGTGTTAGACACTTAGACTATAAAAGTATCATTAGCCGGTCGACCAACAATCAAACAAGAACATGATCGGCCAACCAATAATACCGCATAGCTTTAATATCCACCACCCTTCACAAGCAATCCTTCAAACAACATAACAACCAACATCGGTCTACACTAACCAAAGAGACCGCAAGCCTAATCCAGTACCTAACCCAGAATTAGTTCTCAATGTTAGAAACCTGCAATCAAATCAATCAACCACAATCACAATCGCAATAATATACTATTAACTACAACTCGAGTCTAACTCGTAGTACCGTATATCAGAGTTACTACTTACTCTAGGATTCCATAACCCTTTACGACACTACAAAACAACACAACATTCTAATCTGGGAAATGGTGACTTCATGTTCCTCGCTATCGGCAATATCCTATCTCCCTACAACAAAGGCCAAAAGAAGGAACTTTCAACCGACCGTGGCCCACAGTCCATCGGCGCGCGATAGCCCATAGTCCTTCGGGTCACTGCCACATTACACCGTCGTGTAGTAACTCAGCTATAGGCCATGATCCCGTCTCTCTGAGTCTTCCCGATCCAGTGAATAAGGGGTTTCCTTGAACCCACTGAAAACGAGAGTAAGGAAACACTAATCAACCCCTAAACAAGCCTAGCATTGGCGTGTTACGCCCTGCTGTCGGCAACACACACGACACACTATCTTAACAGCACTTAAGAATTTACGTCACTAACCACTTGTACGAGTAGTCCGGCCTATATGGCTTAGGACCACTAATACTACCATATAATAAATTTTACAACAATATGAACACTAATCAAATCAACCAATTAGTTACTCCCTTACCAATAGCTGACTAACCTCAATCAACAAGATTAATTAAACAAGCAAGCATTTAATTAATTTAACAAGCAATCTACTTAATCAAACTATTACCCAGATAGTTCAGCTTCCTGCTATGAAACTATCTTTAAAGATAACGGAAACCTGCACTCAACCATATCAACAAGAAAGAATAGAAATCGTGATGCATCCTAGTCCTAGTCAGGTTATTAACTCATCCTTAATTCCTTTCATCTCAGCTAGCCCGTGCTAAGTTGAGTAAGGTTGAATAAATAACCTTAAGGATCTATTATTCAATAGCATGAGAATACTACTCTATATGCAACTCGATCTATCATAAGTTCCATTTGGAACTCAAGCATAACCAGAAAACTATCATAAATTCCAAGTGGAATTCACAAAAACCAACTCACAAGGTTCTATGCCGATAAGCAGCTGGTTGATCGAAGAGGACTTGGGAAAAACCCAATGGACGACTTGAGTGGACTGGAATAGACTGGTGTTTACTTGGACAGAACCTCCCCTTATACTGGTCTGGACAAAACTCAACTCGAACATAACCTTCTTTAGCTTCTGGACAGTTCTTCGGATTTCCCGTTGGAGTATCGAGCTTCATAACTTCAACTGATCTGAACTACTCTGAGAAGCACCTCTGCTTGAACATAAAATAAACTGACTGTCTTGGACGAATTCATATGGACAGAGCTTCCGCATAACAATCGCAGAAAACCTTCGAATGGACAGAACTCGACTTCTCGCTGAAATATCGGTCTTCAGAAATGACCATACTCTTAAAACGACTTCTTTCTTTCTCTCTATCTCTCTCTCTAGCCACATTTTGAAGTTTCTTTGGTGTGTTTTGGATGAATGAAACTGATGGTGTGCATGGTTATTTATAGAAACCACCGACCAATCATATCAAACCACACCGGCGCATGTGTGTCAGCCGGCATGCTTCCGATCGCATGGACGGCGACACACGGGCGTCCACATGCCATCATGCATGTCTAAGGGACATGCAGGAAGACACTTCCACGTCCATATGTCTCTCAGCATGCACACACTCCATGCGTTGCGACACAACGTCCTCTGCATGTCGATCAGCATGCTTCAGTTGCATGCACGGCGACACCTCGTGCTCCACATGGCTGGCTGCATGACCAGGATGGCATGCAAGGTGACACCACGTCATCCAGATGTCTGATACACTTCATGGTGGCATGCAAAGTAACACCACAGTGCCCACATGTCGATCAGCATGCTTCGGTTGCATGCGCTGCGACACCTCGTGCTCCGGCATGTCAAGCTGCATGTGCTGCTTCCATGCACGGCGACATGTCGTGGTTTGGTTGACAGATAGATTACTAGACACCTGACACCATGTTCTGATCCCATGCAAACAGATAACACGAGCTTCTCGGGGTCATTTGACTGATTTTGGTCCTTTCGGCATATTTCTCGAGCCTCCGGCTTCCCTGAGAAATTCCATAATACGGAAATTTGGGTTTTTGTCCAAATTCGGGTTTTCCCGTCGTGCTTCCCGTCCCGTCCTGCTTCCGACTTATTATGTCTCCAAAATTATATTTTTTTGATACCAAGTAATTCCCAAAAGGTTGGCTCCAAATTCTAATTTTGTCGATCTCTACCATTTTACCCCTTCGGGAGGGTTATTACATCCTTGGTCGAATGGGGAGCAAACAGGCTGACGCCCTGAGCATGCAGATGCCAAGGCACGCCGTGAGGCGCGTGCTGCAGACCACGTTTAAGGCAGCGACGTCTCTGTGTGTGTAACAAAAGCTCGGGCTTAGGCCACAACCTTAATCCGCATCAGTCCACGCCCCAAATCAATCGGCAGACCGGATTGCTCCTTTCTGCATCCGACCGGGACGCATCGCCGGCCCCCATCCACTTCCCTCCCGACAATTTCAAGCACTCTGTGACTCTCTTTTAAAATTCTTTTTCATCTTTACCTCTGGGTACTTGTTCGCTATCAGTCTCTCGCGCATATTTAGCCTTGCATGGAATTTACCGCCCTATTGGGGATGCTCTCCCAAACAACCCGACTCGTAGACAGCGCCTCGTGGTGCGATAGAGTCTGGGCACGACGGAGATCTCACCCTCTCTGGTGCGCCTTTCCAGGGAACTTGGGTCCAGTCAATTGCTGTGGACGCTTCTCCATACTACAATTCAAACGCCAAAGACGTCCGATTTTCAAGTTGGGCTCCTTCCGGTTCCCTCGCCGTTACTAAGGGAATCCTTATTAGTTTCTTTTCCTCCACTTATTGATATGCTTAAACTAAGCGAGTGATCCCTCCTGAGCTGGGGTCGCGTTGAGGACTTTTGGTCATCAAGAGATTTTGAACCGGAACGACCAACAATATGACGAGGTTAGAATTCACCACCGCATGTCGAGACGCTCCTTGCATCCTTAGCTCAGATTTTTTCCAACCGCGTGCGGTAACACACGCGAGACCAGCTTCCGTCCCATATCCTCGAGAGGATGAGGGACGACGATTTGTGACATCCGGGCAGACGTGCCCTCGCCCGGAAGGCTTGGGGTGCAACTTGCGTTCAAAGACTCGATGGTTCACGAGATTCTGCAATTTACACCAAGTATCACATTTCACTACGTTCTTCATCGATGCGAGAGACCAGATATCTGTTGCCAAGAGTCGTTTTAGACTTTACATTGCAGCACATATTCCGCACAAACACCATCTCTGGGTTGGAGAACGCAGGCTACCTAGGGGAATGTTTCTTGACACTTTTTGTGCTGGGGTTTGGTTATATCTGGAAGCGATAAGCACGACTCAACCAACACTGAAGTATTGGCTGGGAAAATAACGCATAACCACAGAATTGGCAGGCATATAATCAGCAAAGAAACCGGCCCACCGAGAGTGATGTTTCATTGTTCTCGGGTTATTTTGTTTCCATGATACGATAATGATCCTTCTTCAGGTTCACCTACATAAACCTTTTTACGACTTCTCCTTCCTCTAAATTATAAGATTTAGAAAACTTCTCGCGACGTCGCAGACGGCAAACCACCCACGTCGCCGCCATCCGAGTACTTCACCGAACCATTCAATCGATAGGAGCGACATGTGGTGTGTACAAAGGGCAGGGACATAGTCAACGCGAGCTGATGACTCCCGCTTATTAGGAATTCCTCGTTGAAGACCAACAACTGAAATGATCTATCCCCATCACGATGAAATTTCAAAATTACCCAGGCCTATCGGCCAAGGTGTGAACTCGTTAAATAGATCAGTGTAGCACGCGTACGGCCCATAACATCTAAGGGAATCACAGACCTGTTATTACCTCAAACTTTCTTAGCCTAAATGGTCATAGTCTCTCTAAGAAGCCGGCCGTGAAGGGATGCCTCCACGTAGCTAGTTAGCAGGCTGAGGTCTCGTTCGTTAACGAAATTAACCAGACAAATCGTTCCACCAACTAAGAACGGCCATGCACCACCACACATAGAATCAAGAAAGAGCTCTCAGTCTGTTAATCCTTACTATGTGTGGACCTGGTAAGTTTCCCTGTGTTGAGTCAAATTAAGCGGCATGCTCAACTCCTGGTGGTGCCCTTTCGTCAATTCCTTTAAGTTTCAGCCTTGCGACCATACTCCCCCCGGAACCCAAAAACATTGATTTCTCATAAGGTGCCAGCGGAGTCCTGAAATCAACATCCGCTGATCCCTGGTCGGCATCATTTATGGTTGAAACTAGGACAATATCTGATCGTCTTCGAGACCTCAACTTTCGTTTTTGATTAATGAAAACATCCTTGGAAAATGCTTTTGTAGTTGTTCGTCTTTCATAAATCCAAGAATTTCACCTCTGACTATTAAATATGAATGCCCCTGACTGTCCTTGTTAATCATTACTCTGATCTCGAAGGCCAACACAATAGGACCGAAATCCTATGATGTTATCCCATGCTAATGTATACATAGCGTAGGCTTGGTTTGAGCACTCTAATTTCTTCAAAGTAACAGCTCCGGATGCAAAACAGGACAGTTAAGGCCAGGAGCGTATCGCCGACAGAAGGGACAAGCCAACCGGTGCTCACCAAAGGCGGACCAGGTGACCCATCCCAAGGTTCAACTACGAGCTTTTTAACTGCAACAACTTAAATATACGCTATTGGAGCTGGAATTGGTGCAGCTGCTGGCACCAGACTGTACTCATTCCAATTACTAGACTCAATGAGCCCGGTTTTGTTATTTATTGTCACTACCTTCCCATGTCAGGATTGGGTAATTTGCACGCATGCTGCCTTCCTTGGATGTGGTAGCCGTTTCTCAGGCTCCCTCTCCGGAATCAAAACCTAATTCTCCGTTACCCGTTACCACCATGGTAGGCCACTATTTTACCATCGAAAGTTGATGGGGCAGAAATTTGAATGATGCGTTGCTAGCACAAAGGCCATGCGATCCGTTGAGTTATCATGAATCATCAGAAAAATGGGCAGTGTAGCATCCCTGTCCTGCAGTTTGAGCTGGATCAGTCCAAGGTCGAGAATTACTTGAACTGATCAGACGATCCAGTCGTGGTCCGGATAGTATTGGTCGGTTTAAGACAATACTGTCTGGTCCAGACAGAGCTGTTGAGCTTGTCAGATTTAGCTGGCCGGATTCAGACGAGCCAGTTGGACTTGTCATCCGAGATCATCTAGTCTATGTATGGGTGTAAGCTCTAGTGGGATTGATTACTGAGCCAAACATATCCTGATAGTTCAAGCAAATGTTGGGAACAGTTATCTGGCGGTTACTGGATTTATGAACTGCTCGGCGGTTATCAAGAGCAGTTACCAAGCAGTTATGGAACGGTTACCCAGAGCGGTTATCGGATGGTTATTGGGTGGAATTGAACTGCTGGGGCAGTTAAGGAAGCAGTTCGAGAACGGTTCCGGACAGTTTCTTAACCGCTTAGAGAAACTGTCACTTGGCGGTTGGGCCGAGGGAGAGACACTGCTGTGGGCAGTTAATGAATTGATTGGACACGGGAGCGGTTATGTCTGCATAGAAACCGCCCATCTGAATCCTTTAAGTGGGATTGCGCGGATCAGAAGAGGGACATCTCTTTCTTACACAAGCTCTGGACAGAGAGAAAAAGAGAGAGAGAACCCAGAGACAGTTCTGGAGACGATTACTGGAGAAAGACTGATCAGAACAGAGCCATCGATGGTTGGAAGGCCAAACCGAGTTTTAGTTGGTGGGTGCAAGTCTATCTGTTTGGATAGCGAGTCGTTATGGTCCGTACTTGATCAGTTCGAGTCTATTGATCCATGGAGGAGACAGTTATAGTCGACAGTGATCAATCTGAAGCCAAGAGAATGGCTTGTCAGCGTAGTCTGCACAGATCGTAGCGGTGTACTGGCTGGATCGCGTGGATACTGAATGATCGGAAGTTATGCTCGATGGGGGACCGAATCTTAAGCCGGGGAAAACGATTCCTGTACGACCCTGACCCGGCCGACTAGGCCGCGGTCGATGCCTCACGTCGCTCCGTCCACACACTGACTGAACCTCTCAACTTTTATGCGATTTATTTATAATATCTAACTTAGACCTCAGCCTAAGACTAGACTAGTCGTTCCCTAGCTTAGATCCTTTCAACTTATGCACAGCGGAATATTCTCTACTTAACCATTGGACTAACTCCAATCTAATACTGGTCCGGTCGAATCACCTAAGTTAATGGTTAGTACACTCAACTACCAGCTAGCTCAACGGTCGATCCTACCTAAACCAAGTCATACCAGTTCCGAGGTTCCGTACCCCTGAACCATTCCATCTATATCTATGCAAGAATTTCTAGATCTTACCTTGGCCACATCCACGGAGCTTGTTAGCTTATTGTCTTAGTTTTCCCCATCTTATTCAGCTTGTTCGTCCAGCTCTGCTGAGTTGAACCACTTCACTTGAGCTTCCACTTTGCTCTCGTCCAGCTGATCAAGCTGGGAGGTAGCTTCGCCCAGATACCCGTCTAGTCGTCCAGATCTCATATACTTGCATAAAATCTCCCCTAGGTACTTAGTCATTCAACCAACCATCCCCCACTGACCAAGCAACCTTTGGGAAGTCTTCAACGGTAAATGACATGCATATACCTCTTCTCGGCTCATGCATCCCTCAATATCCTTTGTAGGATATAATAACAAGTCCATCTCAAAGATTAACAATTCTCACCAGAACCTAAGTCAATAAACAAACCACCCCACATGACTCAGAACTGATGAGTCTTCACACATACCTAACCGGCCATGGAACTATGTCCCACTAGAGCCGATCAGTCTTACTCATACAACCGATGCATCCTTTGATCACTTAGCTCAGACACCTTGATCCATCAACCAAGTATCAGGTCTTCCTTACTAACCCAGGATCAGATCACACACAGACTTTCTTACACAAGTACTCCCAGCACAATACTAGTGGTCTACACGACCTAGTATTGGCAGTACTGTTCTTCATGGCTCTCAGCCAATGCTTTGCACTTAGCTTACCAACGCCAAGGTTGATAACTAAAATTCCTTATGATCAATATCATAAGTGACAAACACATCTCAGCACACAGGCATATGATCAGATAACCTAACACAAGAATCTGACCTCAATATACCCTCAGGTGCAATTTTGACCTCAAGTAAACCTGCTACAAAAATTAATTAAAATTCATGAAAACTCCTGATAAATCCCCACTAAGAGATTCCCATAATCAGAATCTAATGAATCGACCCAGTCCATATGCATTCCGATCATGATCAGTCCAACCGGTCAACAGGTGACATCATCAAATTAATTCCTAAAAACTATTTAAAATTCATCTAAATTCATGATAAATCCTCACTAAGAGGAATCCATTATCAGAATTCAACAATTCCTTCGGAAACTATTAAGTCATGACCACAATCAGTCCAGCCAAAGGCCAAGGACTACCTTCCTTACCAGGGGCGACCATGCTCCTCCAAGCATGCCTCCATCAAGCCCTTATCACATAATTCAAGTATTGATAATATCCAATCATGGGTCGTGCCCATCATCCCTTCCATGAAACTTCTATGCAACCAGTTTCTGCACTGCATCCGCCTTCAAGGCTGTTCGTGCCTTTGAGAGTGGAGTCTGGCCTTCTCCCTTCTCTCCTAACCATTTGCGTGTAATCCCAAAATTTATCGGAAGCCTAGGATGTGATAAAACATGATCAAACACTACCCAGGGGTCGTGCATCAGTTCCCCCTTCAATGCCCAGGAAACTGCCTTTCTACACACATGTGCCTTCAAGGCTGTCTCAGCCTTTGGAAGTGGGATCCGATCCTCTATCTTCTCTCCTGGTTATTGTCGTGTGTTCTCAGGCTCTGTAGGATGTTTTGGGTGATATCATCACGGATCAAAGCTATCAGGAAGTCGTTCATAACTCCCCCCCCCCCCCTAGATCTCTCCCAAAACTGTCTCTTTGTGGCCTTCACACCACTCTTGGTCTTGGATGTTGAATCCGACCATCTCTATATTTTTATCTGATTTTCTTTGTGTTTAAGGGTATGGGAAGAAGCCCTGGCGTGCCTGAAAACCCACGGCCTTCACTAAACAATCATCCTTACCGGATTCACCAAACAAGCAATATCAGCCTTGTTATGGGCCGATCTCTCTTTCCCTTTCTCTTCTTGTCTCTATGGACTTTTCTCTCTGTTTATTATGAGTAACTAGTGGCAATTTTCGTGCCCAGGTTCCCATATATATAGAAGAAGGATTGGGTAACTGCCCTGGCCGAACGGGTGCCATTTGGTAGGCAAATGGGCACATTTTGCTCCCTTCGCACCCCATCGACCATAACTGCCTCCCTTGCCATCCCTTGGCTAGTAACTGTTCCCTGTAAGATCCCCCACGAGACTATAACCAATCACCATCCCCTGTACCAATCACATGGACCACTTGATCCATTGCCCCAATGGCCGGACCACACGGACCATCCACCTGACCTGATCACAGCCCGGACTGGTCCAACTGCCCAAGGCCTGAACACTCCTCCTAGCTGAGATGAGTTGACTGCTAGCTACCTCAGCTGGGTGAGCTAGTCCACCAGCTCCAGTGAGCTGACCTACACTGTGTGAGCTATCTCCAAGCTCCACCTAGCTGGTTGAGCTTCATCCGGACCTTGTCCAGCTACCGGATTACTCGTCCAGCTCTCTTTAGCTTGCCTCTTCCTTGTTTTGGTTAATTTTCAACTATCTGATTCCCTTAACCACGTTTTTGGACCATGACACGCTTGTCTTTAGGTCATATGCCCTGACTGATGCGTGTCCCCGCACCATGATCCATCCGGGCGATCCTAACCAGGATCGAGGATTCTACAATTCTGACTGGGTATGCCGATAACTGGAAGCTTCGTGTGCGTGCACGAATCGTGAACCCATGGACTGGCAGTTATGATGGTTTATGCGGGTCTGAGTATGATCGCGAGGCTGTGGGATCGAGACTGTGGGATCGAGACTGTGGGATCGAGTAATGGTTGTACTAATGCGAGCAACTCAATGGTCCGATTGGTGGGTCTGGTCCGTCTACGGATGGTGTTGAATGCTCTGACTGGAGCGCGAGTGTGCTCTGGATGCGATGACTTATGTTATCGGTCTGTTCTGCTAAACTGAAGGAAGGATTGGATACTGAAGTTCTGACGATCCGAGCCATGGAGGAAAGCGACATTGACGATATTGGTTTGGTCGGATTGATGGATGCGATCAGGACCGGCGATGTACTAAAGAGGAACGACTGGATGTAGGCGATCGAGTGTAGGTGGATATCACCAGACCGAGTGGTATTACTGACTGTTCTGAGGGCTGTTGGGCCGAGTAGCGTACTGTCTGATCATGGAGTGATCAGAAACTGGTTTTGGAATGCTGACTATGGGTAGCGTACTGATTATTCTGGATGGCTCGAATGGACTGATGCGTCTCTCCAGTTTACTTAGTCATGTGGGGATGGTTGGTTGAGTGACTAAGAGACAATAGGATTCGGTTATCTGATCGAGCTAAGCTAGGTGGCATGTTGGATCAATTGGATGGATGCAGACAAGCCAAGATCCAACTACTCGAGGCAGTAAGGTACATGTTTGTATTGTTGTGATTCTTAGTGATTTGCTAGGATGACGATTAGCGAACACTGGGAATTGAATTGAACCTCAAGTGGAAAACTTGATTAATCCTTCCATTCATTACGGATAAACCTGATCATATCAGCCTATCAGTACGTATGGGTTGATTTTTCATGGCCTGATGGATCAGTCTGCATAGTCATTGGTCCTTCAAGGCAGTACGGATGTCTGATTGTATCAGCCTATCAGTACGTATGGGTCAATTTGCATGTACTGATGGGACCAGTCTGGATAGTCCATGGTCCGTAATGTTAAATCTTTCCAATTAATACGGATAAGGCTGATCATATCAGCCTATCAGTACGTATGCGTCAGTTTTTTATGGCTTGATGGACTAGTCTGGACAGTCTGTGGTCCATCCAGGCAGTACGGATGGCTGATCGTATCAGCCTATCAGTAAGTATGGGTCATTTTTCATGTACTGATGGGACCAGCCAGAACAGTCCATGGAAAGTTGAGTTAAATCCTTCAATTCAGTACGGATAAGGCTGATCATATCAGCCTATCAGTACGTATGAGTCAATTTTTTATGGCTTGATGGACTAGTCTGGACAGTCCGTGGTCCATCCATGCAGTACGGATGGCTGATCGTATTAGCCTATCAGTACGTATGGGTCATTTTTCATGTACTGATGGGACCTGTCCGGACAGTCCATGGTCCGTTGAGTTAAATCCTTCCATTCAGTACGGATAAGACTGATCATATCAGCGTATCAATACGTATGGGTAGATTTTTCATGGCCTGATGGACCAGTCTGGACAGTCCTTGGTCCATCTAGTAAGTACGGATGGCTGATCGTTTCAGCCTATCAGTATGTATGGGTAATTTTTCATGTACTGATTAGACCAGTCCGGACAGTCCATGGTCCGTTGAGTTAAATACTTCCATTCAGTATGGTTAAGGCTGATTATATTTGCCTCTCAGTACTTATGGGTCGATTTTTCATGGCCTGATGGACAAGTGTGGACAGTACTTGGTCCATACATTCAGTATGGATGGCTGATCGTATCAGCCTATCAGTCTGTATGGGTCATTTTTCATGTACTAATGGGACCAGTCTGGACAGTCCATGGTCCATTGAGTTAAATCCTTCCATTCAGTACGGATAAGGCTAATCATATCAGCAAATCAGTACGTATGGGTAGATTTTTCATGGCTTGATGGCCCAGTCTGGACAGTCCTTGGTCCATCCAGTAAGTACGGATGGCTGATCGTTTCAGCCTATCAGTATGTATGGGTAATTTTTCATGGACTGATTGGACCAATCCGGACAGTCCATGGTCCGGACAGCCTATCAGTATGTATGGGTTGGTTTTGCGTGGCCTGATGGACCAGTCTGGACAGTCCTTGGTCCTTCCAGGCAGTACGGATGGGCTCAGCCTTATCCGTACTGCCTGGAAGGACCAATGACTGTCCAGACTGGTCCATCAGACCATGAAAAATAGCCCCATACGAACTGATAGACCGATATGATCAGCTTTATCTGTACTGAATGGTAGGAATTAACTCAACGGACCATGGACTGTCAAGACTGGTCCCATCAGTACATAAAAAACGACCCATACATACTGATAGCTGATACGATCAGCCATCCATACTGCCTGGAAGGACCAAGGATTGCCAAGACTGGTCCATCAGGCCATGCAAAATAGACCCATACGTACTGATTGGCTAATATGATCAGCCTTGTCCGTAGTGAATGGAAGGGTTTAACTCAACGGACCATGAATCGCCCGGACTGGTCCCATCAGTACATGAAAAACTACCCATACGTACTGATAGGCTGATATGATCAGCCATCTGTACTGCCTGGAAGGACCAAGGACTGTCCAGACTGGTCCATCAGGCCATGAAAAATAGACCCATACGTACTGAAAGGCTGATACGATCAGCCATCTGTACTGCCTGGATAACCAAGGACTGTCCAGACGGGTCCATCAGGCCATGAAAATTGATCCGTACGTACTGATAGGCTGATATGATCAGCCTTACCCGTATTGAATGGAAGGATTTAACTCAACGGACAATGGACTGTCCGGACTGTCCGGACTGGTCCCATCAGTACATAAAAGTGACCCATACGTACTGATAGGCTGATACGATAAGCCATCCGTACTGCCTGGAAGGGCCAAGGATTGTCCAGACTGGTCCATCAGTTCATGCAAAATACACCCATACGTAATCATAGGCTGATATGATCAGCCTTATCCGTACTGAATTGAAGGATTTAACTCAATGGACCATGAACCGTCCGAACTGGTCCCATCAGTACATGAAAAATGACCCATACGTACTGATAGGCTGATACGATCAGCCATCCATACTGCCTGGAAGGACCGAGGTCTGTCCAGACTGGTCCATCAGGCTATGAAAAATAGACCCATACGGACTGATAGGCTGATATTATAAGACCCGACCCTTGTCCAAAGGACCCAACTAGGACCCGCGGCCTTACCTGTCTAATCATGTAATTTTTGTTCACTTTTAAGAACCAATATTTCTCTGTCAATTTCAATCATATGAGGTTCCATCATTTTGATTCCTAAGTCTATTCAGATAAGAGAAATTGTATCTTTATTAATTTAAAACATGTGATCCAGTACATAGATTCAGTTGCACAATAGGCTATCATAAGTACTTGTGTTCATACTAACTACACTATCCCATAACCCACACATCCATCCACGGCTCAGGTCTTCATGGTTCCTTGGCCTTGCCATGGTCCTGGTATGATCCCAAAAGCAGCACTATCACAAGACATATGTATAAGTACAATCTGATACCCTAACAGTCAAGTCTACATTGCATGGTTCAGTTCTCCTATTCAATGGTCCATAACCTATCCATTCAGTTCACAATGCACACGGCCACACTCAGGACATCACCCAGGGAATCCTGGACAATTACTCAACACACGGCCTGACTGATCCAATGTGGTCCACCCCTTTGTCCACACCAAACCACAATTGACCATGGCTGATTCCCAAATCTGACCAACCCAAATAAATCCCCAAAAACTAATTAAAATTCATGACTATTCCTAATAAATCCCAACTAAGAAGAATCCATGATCAGAATCTACGGAACCGGCCTTGATCCTAATGATCTCGGCCACAATCAGCAAGAACGGCCAGAACTGACCATCCTCAAATCAATTAGGTAAAACCTAATTAAATCCATGATAATTCATTATAACTCCCCATTAAGAGGAATTCATGGTTGGAATTCAATGAATCCCACCGAAGCATATATAATCCAACCAAGACCAGTCCGGCCAAAGGCCAGGGACTATGTTCCTGGACCGGCCAAGGTCTTGGTCCAGTCACACTAAGATGGAAACGCCAACCACATAAAGAATATAGATGAATATAATTTAATTAGCAAGGAGATGGGAATAAATGGGTCTGGTTTCACCAAACCGACCACAGACCACAGGGCATCACACCGCAGCCATGGCAGGATGGTTCGGTCCATCCCACTCACCTTGGGCGTGCGCTCTGGAGTGATCAATCCCTTCTACAAGTCCTTATCCTTGCCTCTAGTACCCATCCTCAATCTATATCCACTCCACATAAGACAACTCCTCATCGGAAATCAATCTCCAACACCCACAGCCAAGCCTTGATTGATCTCTCTCTCTCTTTCTTTCTTTCTCTCTGTCATGATTTGGGCAGAGCTTTCCTTAGGAAAAATTGTGTGAATTCTGGACCCCTAGGGTCTGTATCTAAAGGCAAGAATCGTACCTTAACTGCCTGGGCGAACAGGCCTGACTTGGTGTCCGAATGGGTGCAACTTGCACCATTCGCACCCCTTCGTCCTAACTGCCTCCCACCGTCTCTCTCTCCCTTATCCTGTTCGAATGGAATCCCCATGGTCCAGTCCACTGCCCTGCCTACTTGTCCAAGACCCCAAACTGGTCAGAACCCCTTGGCCAGCGAGGCCAACCCCATAACCGCCCATGAGCTGAGCCCCTTAGCCAAGACCCGAACACTCCAC
>MU106087.1:117279-140816 GCA_012274485.2 Sinapis alba | reverse complement strand
CCATACTGAATGGAAGGATTTAACTCAACGGACCATGGATTTTCCGGACTGGTCCCATTAGTACATGAAAAATGATCCATATGTACAGATAGGCTGATACGATCAGCCATCCATACTGCCTGGAAGGACCAAGGGCTGTCTAGACTGGTCCATTAGACCCTGAAAAATCGACCTATACGTACTGATAGGCTGATATGATCAGCCTTATCCTTACTGAATGGAAGGATTTAACTCAACGGACCGTGGACTGTCCAGACTTGTCCCATCAGTCATTGAAGAATGACCTATACATACTGATAGGCTGATACGATCAGCTATCCATACTGCGTGAATGGACCAAGGACTGTCAAGATTGGTCCATCAGGCCATGAAACATTGACCCACACGTACTGATAGGCTGATATGATCAGCCTTAACCGTACTGAATTTAAGGATTTAACTCAACGGACCATGGACTGTCCATACTGGTTCCATCAGTACGTGAAAAATGACCTATACATACTGATAGGCTGATACGATCAGCTATCCGTACTGCCTGGATGGACCAAGGACTCTCCAGACTGGTCCATCACGCCATGAAAAATTTACCCACACGTACTGATAGGCTGATATGATCAGCCTTATCCGTACTGAATGAAAGGATTTAACTCAACGGACCATGGACTGTTCAACTGGTCCCATCAGTACATGAAAAATGACCCATACTTATTGATAGGCATATACGATCAGCCATCCGTACTGCCTGGATGGACCAAGGACTGTCCAGACTAGTCCATAAGGCATGAAAAATCGACCCACATGTACTGATAGGCTGATATGATCAGCCTTATCCGTAATGAACGGAAGGACTTAACTCAATGGACCAATAACTGTCAAGACTGGTCCCACCTGTACATGAAAAATGACCCATACGTACTGATAGGCTGATACGATCAGCCATCCGTACTGCCTGGATGGACCAAGGACTCTCCAGACTGGTCCATCTAGCAATGAAAAATTTACCAATATGTACTGATAGGCTTATAAGATCAGCCTTAACCGTACTGAATGGAAGGATTTAACACAACGAACTATAGATTGTCTGGACTGGTCCCATTAGTACATGGAAAATGACCCATACGTACTGATAGGCTGATACGATCAACCATCCATACTGCCTGGAAGGACCAAAGACTATACAGACTGGTCCATCATACCATGAAAAATCAACCCATACGTACTAATAGGCTGATATGATCAGCATTATCCGTACTGAATGGAAAGTTTTAACTTAACGGACCATTGACTGTTCAGACTTGTCCCATCAGTACATGAAAAATGACCCATACGTATTGATAGGCTGATATGATCAGCCATCTGTACTGCCTGGATGGACCAAGGACTGTCTAGACTTGTCTATCAGGCCATGAAAAATCTACCCATACGTACTGATAGGCTGATATGAGCAGCCTTAACCATACTGAATGGAAGGATTTAACTCAACGGACCATGGATTTTCCGGACTGGTCCCATTAGTACATGAAAAATGATCCATATGTACTGATAGGCTGATACGAGCAGCCATCCATACTGCCTGGAAGGACCAAGGGCTGTCTAGACTGGTCCATTAGACCCTGAAAAATCGAACTATACGTACTGATAGGCTGATATGATCAGCCTTATCCTTACTGAATGGAAGGATTTAACTCAACGGACCGTGGACTGTCGAAACTTGTCCCATCAGTCATTGAAGAATGACCTATACATACTGATAGGCTGATACGATCAGCTATCCATACTGCGTGAATGGACCAAGGACTGTCAAGATTGGTCCATCAGGCCATGAAAAATTGACCCACACGTACTGATAGGCTGATATTGTCATCCTTAACCGTACTGAATTTAAGGATTTAACTCAACGGACCATAGATTGTCCGGACTGGTCCCATCAGTACATGAAAAATGACCCATACATACTGATGGGCTGATACGATCAGTCATCCTTACTGCCTGGATTGACCAAGGACTGTCCAAACTGGCCTATCAGGCCATGAAAAATCTACCCATAAGTATTGATAGGCTGATATGATCAGCCTTATCTGTACTGAATGGAAAGATTTAACTCAACGGACCATGGACTGTCCATACTGGTTCCATCAGTACATGAAAAATAACCTATACATACTGATAGGCTGATACGATCAGCTATCCGTACTGCCTGGATGGACCAAGGACTCTCCAGACTGGTCAATCAGGCCATGAAAAATTGACCCACACGTACTGATAGGCTGATATGATCAGCCTTATCCGTACTGAATGAAAGGATTTAACTCAACGGAGCATGGACTGTTCAATTGGTCCCATCAGTACATGAAAAATGACCCATACTTATTGATAGGCGTATACGATCAGCCATCCGTACTGCCTGGATGGACCAAGGAATGTCTAGACTAGTCCATAAGGCATGAAAAATCGACCCACATGTACTGATAGGCTGATATGATCAGCCTTTTCCGTAATGAACGGAAGGACTTAACTCAATGGACCATGGACTGTCAAGACTGGTCCCAACTGTACATGAAAAATGACCCATACGTACTGATAGGCTGATACGATCAGCCATCCGTACTGCCTGGATGGACCAAGGACTCTCTAGATTGGTCCATCTGGCAATGAAAAATTTACCAATATGTACTGATAGGCTTATATGATCAGCCTCAACCGTACTGAATGGAAGGATTTAACTCAACGAACCATAGATTGTCCGGACTGGTCCCATTAGTACATGGAAAATGACCCATACGTACTGATAGGCTGATACGTTCAGCCATCCATACTGCCTGGAAGGACCAAAGACTATACAGACTGGTCCATCATACCATGAAAAATCAACCCATACGTACTAATAGGCTGATATGATCAGCATTATCCGTACTGAATGGAAAGTTTTAACTTAACGGACCATTGACTGTTCAGACTGGTCCCATCAGTACATGAAAAATGACCCATACGTACTGATAGGCTGATATGATCAGCCATCTGTACTGCCTGGATGGACTAAGGACTGTCTAGACTTGTCTATCAGGCCATGAAAAATCTACCCATACGTACTGATAGGCTGATATGATCAGCCTTAACCATACTGAATGGAAGGATTTAACTCAATGGACCATGGATTTTCCGGACTGGTCCCATTAGTACATGAAAAAGATCCATATGTACTGATAGGCCGATACGATCAGCGATCCATTCTGCCTGGAAGGACCAAGGGCTGTCTAGACTGGTCCATTAGACCCTGAAAAATCGACCTATACGTACTGATAGGCTGATATGATCAGCCTTATCCTTACTGAATGGAAGGATTTAACTCAACGGACCGTGGACTGTCCAGACTTGTCCCATTAGTCATTGAAGAATGACCTATACATACTGATAGGCTGATACGATCAGCTATCCATACTGCGTGAATGGACCAAGGACTGTCAAGATTGGTCCATCAGGCCATGAAAAATTGACCCACACGTACTGATAGGCTGATATGATCAGCCTTAACCGTACTGAATTTAAGGATTTAACTCAACGAACCATGGACTGTTCAGACTGCTCCCATCTACATGAAAAATGACCCATACGTACTGATGGGTTGATACAATCAGTCTTCCTTACTGCCTGGATTGACCAAGGACTGTCCAGAATGGCCCATCAGGCCATGAAAAAAGTACCCATACGTACTGATAGGCTGATATGATCAGCCTTATATGTACTGAATGAAAAGATTTAACTCAACGGACCATGGACTGTCCATACTGGTTCCATCAGTAAATGAAAAATGACCTATACATACTGATAGGCTGATACGATCAGCTATCCGTACTGCCTGGATGGACCAAGGACTCTCCAGACTGGTCCATCAGGCCATGAAAAATTGACCCACACGTACTGATAGGCTGATATGATCAGCCTTATCCGTACTGAATGAAAGGATTTAACTCAACGGACCATGGACAGTTCAACTGGTCCCATCAGTACATGAAAAATGACCCATACTTATTGATAGGCATATACGATCAGCCATCCGTACTGCCTGGATGGACCAAGGACTGTCCAGACTAGTCCATAAGGCATGAAAAATTATCCCACATGTACTGATAGGCTGATATGATCAGCCTTATCCGTAATGAACGGAAGGACTTAACTCAATGGACCAATGACTGTCAAGACTGGTCCCACCTGTACATGAAAAATGACCCATACGTACTGATAGGCTGATACGATCAGCCATCCGTACTGCCTGGATGAACCAAGGACTCTCCAGACTGGTCCATTTGGCAATGAAAAATTTACCAATATGTACTGATAGGCTTATATGATCAGCCTTAACCGTACTGAATGGAAGGATTTAACACAACGAACCATAGATTGTCCGGACTGGTCCCATTAGTACATGGAAAATGACCCATACGTACTGATAGGCTGATACGATCAGCCATCCATACTGCCTGGAAGGACCAAAGACTATACATACTGGTCCATCATACCATGAAAAATCAACCCATACGTACTAATAGGCTGATATGATCAGCATTATCCGTACTGAATGGAAAGTTTTAACTTAACGGACCATTGACTGTTCAGACTGGTCCCATGAGTACATGAAAAATGACCCATACGTACTGATAGGCTTATATGATCAGCCATCTGTACTGCCTGGATGGACAAAGGACTGTCTAGACTTGTCTATCAGGCCATGAAAAATCTACCCATACGTACTGATAGGCTGATATGATCAGCCTTAACCATACTGAATGGAAGGATTTAACTCAACGGACCATGGATTTTCCGGACTGGTCCCATTAGTACATGAAAAATGATCCATATGTACAGATAGGCTGATACGATCAGCCATCCATACTGCCTGGAAGGACCAAGGGCAGTCTAGACTGGTCCATTAGACCCTGAAAAATCGACCTATACGTACTGATAGGCTGATATGATCAGCCTTATCCTTACTGAATGGAAGGATTTAACTCAACGGACCGTGGACTGTTGAAACTTGTCCCATCAGTCATTGAAGAATGACCTATACATACTGATAGGCTGATACAATCAGCTATCCATACTGTGTGAATGGACCAAGGACTGTCAAGACTGGTCCATCAGGCCATGAAAAATTGACCCACACGTACTGATAGGCTGATATTGTCAGCCTTAACCGTACTGAATTTAAGGATTTAACTCAACGGACCATAAATTGTCCGGACTGGTCCCATCAGTACATGAAAAATGACCCATACGTACTGATGGGCTGATACGATCAGTCATCCTTAGTGCCTGGATTGACCAAGGACTGTCCAAACTGGCCTATCGGGCCATGAAAAATCTACCCATAAGTATTGATAGGCTGATATGATCAGCCTTATCTGTACTGAATGGAAAGATTTAACTCAACGGACCATGGACTGTCCATACTGGTCCCATCAGTACATGAAAAATGACCTATACATACTGACAGGCTGATACGATCAGTCATCCGTACTGCCTGGATGGACCAAGGACTCTCCAGACTGGTAAATCAGGCCATGAAAAATTGACCCACACGTACTGATAAGGCTGATATGATCAGCCTTATCCGTACTGAATGGAAGGATTTAACTCAACGGACCATAGATTGTCCGGACTGGTCCCATTAGTACATGAAAAATTACCCAAACATACTGATAGGCTGATACAATCAGCCATCCATACTGCCTGGAAGGACCAAGGACTGTCCAGACTGGTCCATCAGACCATGAAAAATCGACCCATACGTACTGATAGGCTGATATGATCAGTCTTATCCGTCATGAACGGAAGGACTTAACTCAATGGACCATGGACTGTCAAGACTGGTCCCACCTTTACATGAAAAATGACCCATACGTACTGATAGGCTGATACGATCAGCCATCCGTACTGCCTGGATGGACCGAGGACTGTCCAGACTGGTCCATCTGGCCATGAAAAATTGACCCATATGTACTGATAGGCTTATATGATCACCCTTAACCGTACTGAATGGAAGGATTTAACTCAACGAACCATAGATTGTCCGGACTGGTCCCATTAGTACATGAAAAATGACCCATACGTACTAATAGGCTGATACGTTTAGCCATCCATACTGCCTGGAAGGACCAAGGACTATCCAGACTGGTCCATCATACCATGAAAAAGTAACCCATACGTACTAATAGGCTAATCTGATCAACATTATCCGTACTGAATGGAAAGTTTTAACTTAACAAACCATGGACTGTTCAGACTGGTCCCATTAGTACATGAAAAATGATCCATACGTACTGATAGGCTGATACGATCAGCCATCTGTACTGCCTGGATGGACCAAGAACTGTCCAGACAGGTATATCAGGCCATGAAAAATCTATCCATACGTACTGATAGGCTGATATGATCAGTATTATCTGTACTGAATGGAAAGTTTTAACTCAACGGACCATGGACTGTCGAGACTAGTCCCATTAGTACATGAAAAATTACCCAAACGTACTGATAGGCTGATACAATCAGCCATCCATACTGCCTGGAAGGACCAAGGACTGTCAAGACTGGTCCATCAGACCATGGAAAATCGACCCATACGTACTGATAGGCTGATATGATCAGACTTATCCAAACTGAATGGAAGTATTTAACTAAACGGACCATGGACTGTTCAGACTGCTCCCATCAGTACATGAAAAATGACCCATACATACTGATGGGCTGATACGATCAGTCATCCTTACTGCCTGGATTGACCAAGGACTGTCCAGACTGGCCCATCAGGCCATGAAAAACCTACCCATACGTACTGATAGGCTGATATGATCATCCTTATCTGTACTGAATGGAAAGATTTAACTCAACGGACCATGGACTGTCCATACAGGTCCCATCAGTACATGAAAAATGACCCATACATACTGATAGGCTGATACGATCAGTCATCCGTACTGCCTGGATGGACCAAGGACTCTCCAGACTGGTCCATCAAGCCATGAAAAATTGACCCACACGTACTGATAGGCTGATATGATCAGCCTTATCCGTACTGAATGGAAGGATTTAACTCAACAGACCATGAACTGTTCAAATTGGTCCAATCAGTACATGAAAAATGCCCCATACGTATTGATAGGCGTATACGATCACCCATCCGTACTGCCTGGATTGACCAAGGACTGTCCATACTTATCCATAAGGAATGAAAAATCGACCCACATGTACTGATAGGCTTATATAATCAGCCTTATCTGTAATGAACGGAAGGACTTCACTCAATGGACCATGGACTGTCAAGACTGGTCCCACCTGTACATGAAAAAGTACCCATATGTGCTGATATGCTGATACGATCAGCCATCCGTACTGCCTGGATGGAACAAGGACTATCCAGACTGGTCCATCTAGCCATGAAAAATTGACCCATACGTAGTTATATGCTTATATGATCAGCCTTAACCGTACTGAATGGAAGGATTTAATTCAACGAACCATAGATTGTCCGGACTGGTCCCATTAGTACATGAAAAATGACCCATACATACTAATAGGCTGATACGATTAGCAGTCCATACTGCCTGGAAGGACCAAGGACTATCCAGACTGGTCCATCATACCATGAAAAATCGACCCATACATACTAATAGGCTGATATGATCGACCTTATCCGTACTGAATGGAAGTATGTAACTTAACGGACTATGTACTATTCATACTGGTCCCATCAGTACATGAAAAATTACCCATACGTACTGATAGGCTGATACAATCAGCCATATGTACTGCCTGGATGGACCAAGGAATGTCCAGACTGGTACATTACTTGGTCAATCAGGCCATGAAAAATCTACCCATACGTACTGGTAGGCTGATATGATCAGCATTATCTGTACTGAATGGAAAGTTTTAACTAAACGGACCATGGACTGTCAAGACTGGTCCCTCTTGTACATGAAATATGACCAAGACGTACTGATAGGCTGATACGATCAGACATCCGTACTGCCTGGATGGACCAAGGACTCTCCAGACTGGTCCATCCGGCCATGAAAAATTGACCCATACGTATTGATAGGCTGATATGATCAGGCTTAACCGTACTGAATGGAAGGATTTAACTGAACAGACCATAGATTGTCCGGACTGGTCCCATTAGTACATGAAAAATGACCCATACTTACTGATGGGATGATACGATCAGCCATCCATATTGTCTGGATGGACCAAGGACTGTCCAGACTGGTCCATCTGGCCATGAAAAATCGACCCATACATACTGATAGGCTAATATGACCAGCATTAACCATACTGAATAGAAGGCTTTAACTCAACAGACGATGGATTGTCCGGACAGGTCCCATTAGTACATGAAAAATGATTCATACGTACTGATAGGCTGACACGATCAGCCATCCGTACTGCCTGGAAGGACCAAAGAGTGTCCACATTGGTCCATTAGACCATGAAAAATTGACCCATACGTATTGATAGGCTGATATGATCAGCCTTATCCATAATGAATGGAAGTATTTAACTCAACGGACCATGGACTGTTTACACTGGTCCCATCAGTTCATGAAAAATGACCCATACGTACTGATAGGCTGATACGATCAGCTATTCGTACTGCCTGGATGGACCAAGGACTGTCCAGACTGGTCCATCAGGCCGTGAAAAATCGACCCAAACGTACTAATAGGCCGAAACGATCAGCCTTATCCGTACTGAACGAAAGGACTTAACTCAACGGACCATGGACTGTCCAGACTGGTCCCACCTCTACATGAAAAATTACCTTTACGTATTGATAGGCTGATACGATCAGCCATCCGTTCTGCATGGATTGACCAAGGACTGTCCAGTCTGGCCAATCAGGCCATGGGAAGATTTAACTCAACGGACAATGGACTGTCCATACTAGTCGCATCAGTACATGAAAAATGTCCCATACATACTGATAGGCTGATACGATCAGTCATCCGTACTGCCTAGATGGACCAAGGACTGTCCAGACCTGGTCCGATCAGTACATGAAGAATGACCCATACATACTGATAGGCTGATATGATCAGCCATCCGTACTGCCTGCATGGACCAAGTACTGTCCAGACTGGTCCATCAACCATGAAAAATATTACTGATAGGCTGATATGATCAGCCTTATCTGTACTGAATGGAAGGATTTAACTCAACGGACCATGGACTGTTCAGACTGGCCCCATCAGTACATGAAAAATGACCCATACATATTCATAGGCTTATACGATCAGCCATCCGTACTGCCTGGATGGACCAAGGACTGTCCAGACTGGTCCATCACGCCATGAAAAATCGACCCACAAGTACTGATAGGCTGATATAATCAGCCTTATCCGTACTGAACGGAAGGACTTAACTAAACGTACCATGGACTGTCAAGACTGGTCCCCCACCTGTACATGAAAAATAACCCATACGTACTGATAGGCTGATACGATCAGACATCCGTACTGCCTGGATGGACCAATGACTGTCCAGACTGGTCCATCCGACCATGAAAAATTGAACCATACGTACTGATAGGCAGATATGATCAACCTTAACCGTACTGAATGGAAGTATGTAACTTAACGGACCATGGACTGTTCAGACTTGTCCCATCAGTACATGAAAAATAACCCATACGTACTGATAGGCTGATACGATCAACCATCTGTACTGCCTGGATGCACCAAGGAATGTCCAGACTGGTCCATCAGGCCATGAAAAATCTACCCATACATACTGATAGACTAATATGATCAGCATCAACCATACTGAATGAAAGGATTTAACTCAACGGACCATGGATTGTCCGGGCAAGTCTCATTAGTACAAGAAAAATAATCCATACGTACTGATAGGCTGATACGATCAGTCATCCATACTGCCTGGGAGTACCAAGGACTGTCCAGACTGGTCCATCAGACCATAAAACATCGACCCATACGTATTGATAGGCTGATATGATCAGCCTATCTCCGTAATGAATGGAAGTATTTAACTAAACGGACCATGGACTGTACAGACAGGTCCTGTCAGTACATGAAAAATGACCCATACGTATTGATAGGCTGATACAATCAGCTATCCGTACTGCCTGGATGGACAAAGGACTGTCAAGACAGGTCCATCAAGCCGTAAAAAATTGACCCACACGTACAAATAGGCTGATACGATCAGGCTTATCCGTACTGAACGAAAGGAATTAACTCAACGGACCATGGACTGTCCAGACTGGTCCCACCTGTACATGAAGAATTACCTATACGTACTGATAGGCTGATACGATCAGCCATCCGCACTGCATGGATGGACCTAGAACTGTCCAGACTGGTCCATCAGGCCATGAAAAATCGACCCAAACGTACTAATAAGCTGATATTATCAGCCTTAACCGTACTGAAAGGAAGGATTTAACTCAATGGACCATGGACTGTCCGGACAGGTCCCATTAGTACATGAAAAATGACCCATACGTACAGATAGGCTGATACGATCAGCCATCCTTACTGCCTGGAAGGACCAAGGACTGTCCAGACTGGTCCATCATACCATGAAAAATTGACCCATACGTAATAATAGGCTGATATGATTAGCCTTATCCGTACTAAATGAAAGTATTTAACTTAACGGACCAAGGACTATTCAGACTGGTCCCATCAGTACATAAAAAACTGACCCATACGTACTGATAGGCTGATTCGATCAGCCATCCGTACTGTCTGGATGGATTAAGGGCAGTCCAGACAGGTCCATCAGGCCATAAAAAATCTACACATACGTACTAATAGGCTGATATGATCAGCCTTATCTGTACTGAATGGAAGGATTTAACTCAACGGACCATGGACTGTCCTGACTAATCCCACCTGTACATCAAAAATGACCCATACGTACTGATAGTCTGATACGTTCAGCCATCGGTACTGCATGGATGGACCAAGGACTGTCTAGAGTTGTCCATCAGGCCATTAAAAATCGACCCATACGTACTGATAGGCTTATATGATAAGTGTTAACCGTACTGAATAGAAGGATTTAATTCAACAGACCATGGACTGTCCGGACTGGTCACATCAGTACATGAAAATGACCCATACGTACTGATAGGCTGACTCGATCAGCCATCGGTACTGCCTGGATGGATCAAGGACTGTCCAAACGGGTCCATCAGGCTGTAAAAAATTGAGCCACACGTACAAATAGGCTGATACGATCAGGCTTATCCGTACTGAACAAAAGGACTTAACTCAACGGACCATGGACTGTCCAGACTGGTCCCACCTTTACATGAAGAATTACTTATATGTACTGATAGGCTGATACGATCAGCCATCTGCACTGCATGGATGGACCTAGAACTGTCCAGACTGGTCCATCAGGCCATGAAAAATCGACCCATACGTACTAATAAGCTGATATTATCAGCCTTAACCGTACTGAAAGGAAGGATTTAACTCAATGGACCATGGACTATCCGGACAGGTCCCATTAGTACATGAAAAATGACCCATACGTACAGATAGGCTGATACGATCAGCCATCCTTACTGCCTGGAAGGACCAAGGACTGTCCAGACTGGTCCATTAGTATATGAAAAATTGACCCATACGTAATAATAGGCTGATATGATTAGCCTTATCTGTACTAAATGGAAGTATTTAACTTAACGGACCAAGGACTATTCAGACTGGTCCCATCAGTACATAAAAATCTGACCCATACGTACTGATAGGCTGATTCGATCAGCCATCCGTACTGAATGGAAGTATGTAACTTAACGGACTATGTACTATTCATACTGGTCCCATCAGTACATGAAAAATTACCCATACGTACTGATAGGCTGATACAATCAGCCATATTACTGCCTGGATGGACCAAGGAATGTCCAGACTGGTACATTACTTGGTCAATCAGGCCATGAAAAATCTACCCATACGTACTGGTAGGCTGATATGATCAGCATTATCTGTACTGAATGGAAAGTTTTAACTAAACGGACCATGGACTGTCAAGACTGGTCCCTCTTGTACATGAAAAATGACCAATACGTACTGATAGGCTGATACGATCAGACATCCGTACTGCCTGGATGGACCAAGGACTCTCCAGACTGGTCCATCCGGCCATGAAAAATTGACCCATACGTATTGATAGGCTGATATGATCAGCCTTAACCGTACTGAATGGAAAGATTTAACTGAACAGACCATAGATTGTCCGGACTGGTCCTATTAGTACATGAAAAATGACCCATACTTACTGATGGGATGATACGATCAGCCATCCATATTGTCTGGATGGACCAAGGACTGTCCAGACTGGTCCATCTGGCCATGAAAAATCGACCCATACATACTGATAGGCTAATATGACCAGCATTAACCATACTGAATAGAAGGCTTTAACTCAACAGACGATGGATTTTCCGGACAGGTCCCATTAGTACATGAAAAATGATCCATACGTACTGATAGGCTGACACGATCAGCCATCCGTACTGCCTGGAAGGACCAAGGACTGTCCACATTGGTCCATTAGACCATGAAAAATTGACCCATACGTATTGATAGGCTGATATGATCAGCCTTATCCATAATGAATGGAAGTATTTAACTCAACGGACCATGGACTGTTTACACTGGTCCCATCAGTTCATGAAAAATGACCCATACGTACTGATAGGCTGATACGATCAGCTATTCGTACTGCCTGGATGGACCAAGGACTGTCCAGACTGGTCCATCAGGCCGTGAAAAATCGACCCAAACGTACTAATATGCCGAAACGATCAGCCTTATCCGTACTGAACGAAAGGACTTAACTCAACGGACCATGGACTGTCCAGACTGGTCCCACCTCTACATGAAAAATTACCTTTACGTATTGATAGGCTGATACGATCAGCCATCCGTTCTGCATGGATTGACCAAGGACTGTCCAGACTGGCCAATCAGGCCATGGGAAGATTTAACTCAACGGACAATGGACTGTCCATACTAGTCCCATCAGTACATGAAAAATGGCCCATACATACTGATAGGCTGATACGATCAGTCATCCGTACTGCCTGGATGGACCAAGGACTGTCCAGACCTGGTCCCATCAGTACATGAAGAATGACCCATACATACTGATAGGCTGATATGATCAGCCATCCGTACTGCCTGCATGGACCAAGGACTGTCCAGACTGGTCCATCAACCATGAAAAATATTACTGATAGGCTGATATGATCAGCCTTATCTGTACTGAATGGAAGGATTTAACTCAACAGACCATGGACTGTTCAGACTGGTCCCATCAGTACATGAAAAATGACCCATACATATTCATAGGCTTATACGATCAGCCATCCGTACTGCCTGGATGGACCAAGGACTGTCCAGACTGGTCCATCACGCCATGAAAAATCGACCCACAAGTACTGATAGGCTGATATAATCAGCCTTATCCGTACTGAACGGAAGGACTTAACTAAACGTACCATGGACTGTCAAGACTGGTCCCCCACCTGTACATGAAAAATAACCCATACGTACTGATAGGCTGATACGATCAGACATCCGTACTGCCTGGATGGACCAATGACTGTCCAGACTGGTCCATCCGACCATGAAAAATTGAACCATACGTACTGATAGGCAGATATGATCAACCTTAACCGTACTGAATGGAAGTATGTAACTTAACGGACCATGGACTGTTCAGACTTGTCCCATCAGTACATGAAAAATAACCCATACGTACTGATAGGCTGATACGATCAACCATCTGTACTGCCTGGATGCACCAAGGAATGTCCAGACTGGTCCATCAGGCCATGAAAAATCTACCCATACATACTGATAGACTAATATGATCAGCATCAACCATACTGAATGAAAGGATTTAACTCAACGGACCATGGATTGTCCGGGCAAGTCTCATTAGTACAAGAAAAATAATCCATACGTACTGATAGGCTGATACGATCAGTTATCCATACTGCCTGGAAGGACCAAGGATTGTCCAGACTGGTCCATCAGACCATAAAAAATCGACCCATACGTATTGATAGGCTGATATGATCAGCCTATCTCCGTAATGAATGGAAGTATTTAACTAAACGGACCATGGACTGTACAGACAGGTCCCGTCAGTACATGAAAAATGACCCATACGTATTGATAGGCTGATACGATCAGCTATCCGTACTGCCTGGATGGACAAAGGACTGTCAAGACAGGTCCATCAAGCCGTAAAAAATTGACCCACACGTACAAATAGGCTGATACGATCAGGCTTATCCGTACTGAACGAAAGGAATTAACTCAACGGACCATGGACTGTCCAGACTGGTCCCACCTGTACATGAAGAATTACCTATACGTACTGATAGGCTGATACGATCAGCCATCCACACTGCATAGATGGACCTAGAACTGTCCAGACTGGTCCATCAGGCCATGAAAAATCGACCCATACGTACTAATAAGCTGATATTATCAGCCTTAACCGTACTGAAAGGAAGGATTTAACTCAATGGACCATGGACTGTCTGGACAGGTCCCATTAGTACATGAAAAATGACCCATACGTACAGATAGGCTGATACGATCAGCCATCCTTACTGCCTGGAAGGACCAAGGACTGTCCAGACTGGTCCATCATACCATGAAAAATTGACCCATACGTAATAATAGGCTGATATGATTAGCCTTATCCGTACTAAATGGAAGTATTTAACTTAACGGACCAAGGACTATTCAGACTGGTCCCATCAGTACATAAAAAACTGACCCATACGTACTGATAGGCTGATTCGATCAGCCATCCGTACTGTCTGGATGGATTAAGGGCTGTCCAGACAGGTCCATCAGGCCTTAAAAATCTACACATACGTACGAATAGGCTGATATGATCAGCCTTATCTGTAATGAATGGAAGGATTTAACTCAACGGACCATGGACTGTCCTGACTAATCCCACTTGTACATCAAAAATGACCCATACGTACTGATAGTCTGATACGTTCAGCCATCGGTACTGCGTGGATGGACCAAGGACTGTCTAGAGTTGTCCATCAGGCCATGAAAAATCGACCCATACGTACTGATAGGCTTATATGATAAGTGTTAACCGTACTGAATAGGATTTAATTCAACAGACCATGGACTGTCCGGACTGGTCACATCAGTACATGAAAATGACCCATACGTACTGATAGGCTGACACGATCAGCCATCGGTACTGCCTGGATGGACCAAGGACTGTCCAAACGGGTCCATCAGGCTGTAAAAAATTGAGCCACTTGTACAAATAGGCTGATACGATCAGGCTTATCCGTACTGAACAAAAGGACTTAACTCAACGGACCATGGACTGTCCAGACTGGTCCCACCTGTACATGAAGAATTACTTATATGTACTGATAGGCTGATACGATCAGCAATCCGCACTGCATGGATGGACCTAGAACTGTCCAGACTGGTCCATCAGGCCATGAAAAATCGACCCATACGTACTACTAAGCTGATATTATCAGCCTTAACCGTACTGAAAGGAAGGATTTAACTCAATGGACCATGGACTGTCCGGACAGGTCCCATTAGTACATGAAAAATGACCCATACGTACAGATAGGCTGATACGATCAGCCATCCTTACTGCCTGGAAGGACCAAGGACTGTCCAGACTGGTCCATCAGTATATGAAAAATTGACCCATACGTAATAATAGGCTGATATGATTAGCCTTATCCGTACTAAATGGAAGTATTTAACTTAACGGACCAAGGACTATTCAGACTGGTCCCATCAGTACATAAAAATCTGACCCATACGTACTGATAGGCTGATTCGATCAGCCATCCTTACTGTCTGGATGGATTAAGGGCTGTCCAGACAGGTCCATCAGGCCATAAAAAATCTACACATACGTACTAATAGGCTGATATGATCAGCCTTATCTGTACTGAATGGAAGGATTTAACTCAACGGACCATGGACTGTCCGGACTAATCCCACCTGTACATCAAAAATGACCCATACGTACTGATAGTCTGATACGTTCAGCCATCGGTACTGCATGGATGGACCAAGGACTGTCCAGACTGGTCCATCAGACCATAAAAAATCGACCCATACGTATTGATAGGCTGATATGATCAGCCTATCTCCGTAATGAATGGAAGTATTTAACTAAACGGACCATGGACTGTACAGACAGGTCCCGTCAGTACATGAAAAATGACCCATACGTATTGATAGGCTGATACGATCAGCTATCCGTACTGCCTGGATGGACAAAGGACTGTCAAGACAGGTCCATCAAGCCGTAAAAAATTGACCCACACGTACAAATAGGCTGATACGATCAGGCTTATCCGTACTGAACGAAAGGAATTAACTCAATGGACCATGGACTGTCCAGACTGGTCCCACCTGTACATGAAGAATTACCTATACGTACTGATAGGCTGATACGATCAGCCATCCACACTGCATGGATGGACCTAGAACTGTCCAGACTGGTCCATCAGGCCATGAAAAATCGACCCATACGTACTAATAAGCTGATATTATCAGCCTTAACCGTACTGAAAGGAAGGATTTAACTCAATGGACCATGGACTGTTCGGACAGGTCCCATTAGTACATGAAAAATGACCCATACGTACAGATAGGCTGATACGATCAGCCATCCTTACTGCCTGGAAGGACCAAGGACTGTCCAGACTGGTCCATCATACCATGAAAAATTGACCCATACGTAATAATAGGCTGATATGATTAGCCTTATCCGTACTAAATGGAAGTATTTAACTTAACGGACCAAGGACTATTCAGACTGGTCCCATCAGTACATAAAAAACTGACCCATACGTACTGATAGGCTGATTCGATCAGCCATCCGTACTGTCTGGATGGATTAAGGGCTGTCCAGACAGGTCCATCAGGCCATAAAAATCTACACATACGTACTAATAGGCTGATATGATCAGCCTTATCTGTACTGAATGGAAGGATTTAACTCAACGGACCATGGACTGTCCTGACTAATCCCACTTGTACATCAAAAATGACCCATACGTACTGATAGTCTGATACGTTCAGCCATCGGTACTGCATGGATGGACCAAGGACTGTCTAGAGTTGTCCATCAGGCCATGAAAAATCGACCCATACGTACTGATAGGCTTATATGATAAGTGTTAACCGTACTGAATAGGATTTAATTCAACAGACCATGGACTGTCCGGACTGGTCACATCAGTATATGAAAATGACCCATACGTACTGATAGGCTGACACGATCAGCCATCGGTACTGCCTGGATGGACCAAGGACTGTCCAAACGGGTCCATCAGGCTGTAAAAAATTGAGCCACACGTACAAATAGGCTGATACGATCAGGCTTATCCGTACTGAACAAAAGGACTTAACTCAACGGACCATGGACTGTCCAGACTGGTCCCACCTGTACATGAAGAATTACTTATATGTACTGATAGGCTGATACGATCAGCAATCCGCACTGCATGGATGGACCTAGAACTGTCCAGACTGGTCCATCAGGCCATGAAAAATCGACCCATACGTACTAATAAGCTGATATTATCAGCCTTAACCGTACTGAAAGGAAGGATTTAACTCAATGGACCATGGACTGTCCGGACAGGTCCCATTAGTACATGAAAAATGACCCATACGTACAGATAGGCTGATACGATCAGCCATCCTTACTGCCTGGAAGGACCAAGGACTGTCCAGACTGGTCCATCAGTATATGAAAAATTGACCCATACGTAATAATAGGCTGATATGAATAGCCTTATCCGTACTAAATGGAAGTATTTAACTTAACGGACCAAGGACTATTCAGACTGGTCCCATCAGTACATAAAAATCTGACCCATACGTACTGATAGGCTGATTCGATCAGCCATCCGTACTGTCTGGATGGATTAAGGGCTGTCCAGACAGGTCCATCAGGCCATAAAAAATCTACACATACGTACTAATAGGCTGATATGATCAGCCTTATCTGTACTGAATGGAAGGATTTAACTCAACGGACCATGGACTGTCCGGACTAATCCCACCTGTACATCAAAAATGACCCATACGTACTGATAGTCTGATACGTTCAGCCATCGGTACTGCGTGGATGGACCAAGGACTGTCCAGATTTGTCCATCAGGCCATGAAAAATCGACCCATACGTACTGATAGGCTTATATGATAAGTGTTAACCGTACTGAATAGAAGGATTTAATTCAACAGACCATGGACTGTCCGGACTGGTCACATCAGTACATGAAAAGTAACCCATACGTACTGATAAGCTGACACGATCAGCCATCGGTACTGCCTGGATGAACCAAGGACTGTCCAAACGGGTCCATCAAGCCGTAAAAAATTGACCCACACGTACAAATAGGCTGATACGATCAGGCTTATCCGTACTGAACGAAAGGACTTAACTAGACGGACCATGGACTGTCCAGACTGGTCCTACCTGTACATGAAGAATTACCTATACGTACTGATAGGCTGATACGATCAGCCATCCGCACTGCATGGATGGACCTAGAACTGTCCAGACTTGTCCATCAGGCCATGAAAAATCGACCCATACGTACTAATAAGCTGATATTATCAGCCTTAACCGTACTGAAAGGAAGGATTTAACTCAATGGACCATGGACTGTCCGGACAGGTCCCATTAGTACATGAAAAATGACCCATACGTACAGATAGGCTGATACGATCAGCCATCCTTACTGCCTGGAAGGACCAAGGACTGTCCAGACTGGTCCATCAGACCATGAAAAATTGACCCATACGTAATAATAGGCTGATATGATTAGCCTTATCCGTACTAAATGGAAGTATTTAACTTAATGTACCAAGGACTATTCAGACTGGTCCCATCAGTACATAAAAAACTGACCCATACGTACTGATAGGCTGATTCGATCAGCCATCCGTACTGTCTGGATGGATTAAGGGCTGTCCAGACAGGTCCATCAGGCCATAAAAATACGTACTAATAGGCTGATATGATATGCCTTATCTGTACTGAATGGAAGGATTTAACTCAACGGACCGTGGAATTTCCGGACTAATCCCACCTGTACATCAAAAATGACCCATACATACTGATAGTCTGATACGTTCAGCCATCGGTACTGCGTGGATGGACCAAGGACTGTCCAGAGTTGTCCATCAGGCCATGAAAAATCGACCCATACGTACTGATAGGCTTATATGATAAGTGTTAACCGTACTGAATAGAAGGATTTATTTCAACAGACCATGGACTGTCCGGACTGGTCACATCAGTACATGAAAAATGACCCATACGTACTGATAGGCTGACACGATCAGCCATCGGTACTGCCTGGATGGACCAAGGACTGTCCAAACGGGTCGATCAGGCTGTAAAAAATTGACCCACACGTACAAATAGGCTGATACGATCAGGCTTATCCGTACTGAACGAAAGGACTTAACTCAATGGACCATGGACTGTCAAGACTGGTCCCACCTGTACATGAAGAATTACCTATACGTACTGATAGGCTGATACGATCAGCCATCCGCACTGCATGGATGGACCTAGAACTGTCCAGACTGGTCCATCAGGCCATGAAAAATCGACCCATACGTACTAATAAGCTGATATTATCAGCCTTAACCGTACTGAAAGGAAGGACTTAACTCAATGGACCATGGACTGTCCGGACAGGTCCCATTAGTACATGAAAAATGACCCATACGTACAGATAGGCTGATACGATCAGCCATCCTTACTGCCTGGAAGGACCAAGGACTGTCCAGACTGGTCCATCAGACCATGAAAAATTGACCCATACGTAATAATAGGCTGATATGATTAGCCTTATCCGTACTAAATGGAAGTACTTAACTTAACGGACCAAGGACAATTCAGACTGGTCCCATCAGTACATAAAAAACTGACCCATATGTACTGATAGGCTGATTCGATCAGCCATCCGTACTGTCTGGATGGATTAAGGGCTGTCCAGACAGGTCCATCAGGCCATAAAAAATCTACACATACGTACTAATAGGCTGATATGATCAGCCTTATCTGTACTGAAGGGAAGGATTTAACTCAACGGACCATGGACTGTCCGGACTAATCCCACCTGTACATCAAAAATGACCCATACGTACTGATAGTCTGATACGTTCAGCCATCGGTACTGCGTGGATGGACCAAGGACTGTCCAGAGTTGTCCATCAGGCCATGAAAAATCGACCCATACGTACTGATAGGCTTATATGATAAGTGTTAACCGTACTGAATAGAAGGATTTATTTCAACAGACCATGGACTGTCCGGACTGGTCACATCAGTACATGAAAAATGACCCATACGTACTGATAGGCTGACACAATCAGCCATCGGTACTGCCTGGATGGACCAAGGACTGTCCAAACGGGTCCATCAGGCTGTAAAAAATTGACCCACACGTACAAATAGGCTGATACGATCAGGCTTATCCGTACTGAACGAAAGGACTTAACTCAATGGACCATGGACTGTCCAGACTGGTCCCACCTGTACATGAAGAATTACCTATACGTACTGATAGGCTGATACGATCAGCCATCCGCACTGCATGGATGGACCTAGAACTGTCCAGACTGGTCCATCAAGCCATGAAAAATCGACCCATACGTACTAATAAGCTGATATTATCAGCCTTAACCGTATTGAAAGGAAGGATTTAGGGTGATCATATCAGCCTATAGAATGTATGGCTCGATTTTTCATGGTGTGATGGACCAGTCCGGACAGTCCTTGGTCCATCCAGGCAGTACGGATGGCTGATCGTATCAGCCTATCAGTACGTAAAGGCACTTTTCATGTATTGATGGGACCAGTCTGGACAAGCCATTGTACTTTGAGTTAAATCCTTTCATTCAGTATGGATATGTCTGATCATATCAGCCTTATTTCATGGCCGAATGGACCAGTCTGGACATTCCTTGGTCCTCTCAGGCAGTAAGGATGGCTGATCGTATCAGCCTATCAGTAAGTATGGGTCATTTCTCATGTACTGGTGGGACCAGTCCGGACAGCATGGTACGTTGAGTTAAATCCTTCTATTCAGCACTAATAAGGCTGATAATATCAGCCTCTCAGTACTTATGGGTCGATTTTTCATGGCTTGATGGACCAGTCTGGATAGTCATTTGTCCTTCCAGGCAGTACGGATGGCTGATCGTATCAGCCTATCATTATGTATGGGTCATTTTTCATGTACTGATGGGACCAGACCGGACAGTCCTCGGTCCGTTGAGTCAAATCCTCCCATTCAGTATGGATAAGGCTGATCATATCAGTCTATCAGTACGTATGGGTCGATTTTTCATGGCGTGATGGACCAGTCTGAACAGTCTTTGGTCCTTCCAGGCAGTACGGATGGTTAATCGTATCAGCCTATCAGTACGTATGGGCCATTTTTCATGTACTGATGGGACCAGTCCAGACAGTCCGTGGTCCGTTGAGTTAAATCCTTCCATTCAGTACGGTTAAGGCTGATCATATCAGCCAATCAGTACATATGGGTCGATTTTTAATGGGCTGATGGACCCGCCTGGACAATCCTTGGTCCATCCAGGCAGTACGGATGGCTTATTGTATCCGCCTATCAGGACGTATGGATCATTTTTCATGTACTAATGGGACCAGTCTGGACAGTCCATGGTCCGTTGAGTTAAATCTTTCCATTCAATACATATAAGGCTGATTGTATCAGTCTATCAGACGTATGGGTCAATTTTTCATGGCCTGATGCACCAGTTCGGACAGTCTTTGGTCCATCCAGGCAGTACAGATTGCTGATCGTATCAGCCTATAGTACATATGCGTGATTTTAATGTAATGATGGGACTATTCTAGACAGTCCATGGTCCGTTGAGTTAAATCCTTTCATTCAGTACAGATAAGGCTGATCATATCAGCCTATCAGTACGTATTGGTCAATTTTTTAATGGCCAGATGGACCAGTCTGGACAGTCCTTTGTCCGTCCAGGCAGTACGGATGTCTTATCGTATAAGCCTATCAGGACGTATGGATCATTTTTCATGTACTAAGTGGATCAGTCTGGACCGTCCATGGTCCGTTGAGTTAAATCATTCCATTCAGTACATATAAGGATGATCGTATCAGTCCATCAGACGTATGGGCAGTTTTTTAGGCCTCATGGAACAGTCCGGACTGTCCTTGGTCCATCCAGGCAGTACGGATTGCTGATCGTATCGGCCTACAGTACAAATGCGTCATTTTTGATGTAATGATGGGACCATTATGGACAGTCCATGGTCCGTTGAGTTAAATCCTTCCATTCAGTATAGATAAGGCTGATCATATCAGCCTATCAATACGTATGTGTCGATTTTTTCATGGCCAGATGGACAAGTCTGGACAGTCCTTTGTCCTTCCAGGCAGTACGGATGGCTGATCGTGTCATCCTTTCGGTATGTATGGGTCATTTTTCATGTACTGATGGGACCAGTCCATGGTCCGTTGAGTTAAATCCTTCCATTTAGTATGGATAAGGCTGATCATATTAGCCTAGCAGGACGTATGGGTCGATTTTTCATGGCCGGATGGACCAGTCTGGACAGTCTTTGGTCCTCCCACGCAGTACGGATGGCTGATCATATTAGCCTATCAGTATGTATGGGTCATTTTTCATGTACAGATGGGACCAGTCCAGACAGTCCGTGGTCCGTTGTGTTAAATCCTTCAATTCAGTACGGTTAAGGCTGATCATATCAGCCAATCAGTACGTATGGGTCGATTTTTCATGGGCTGATGGACCAGCCTGGACAGTCCTTGGTCCATCCAGGCAGTACGGATGGCTTATTGTATCCGCCTATCAGGACGTATGGATCATTTTTCATGTACAAATGGGACCAGTCGGGACAGTCCATGGTCAGTTAAGTTAAATCTTTCCATTCAGTACATATAAGCCTGATCGTATCAGTCTATCAGACGTATGGGTCAATTTTTCCTGGCCTGATGGACCACTCCAGACAGTCCATGGTCCATCCAGGCAGTATGGATTGCTGATCGTATCATCCTATATTACATATGTGTCATTTCTGATTTAATGACGGGACCATTCTGGACAGTCCATGGTTCGTGGAGTTAAATCCTTCCATTCAGTACGGTTAAGGCTGATCATATCAGCCAATCAGTACGTATGGGTCAATATTTCATGGTCTGATGGACCAGCCAGGACAGTCATTTGTCTATCCAGGCAGTACGAATGGCTTATCGTATCAGCCTATCAGGACATATGGATCATTTTTCATGTACTAATGGGACCAGTCTGGACAGTCCATGGTCCGTTGAGTTAAATCTTTCCATTCAGTACATATAAGGCTGATCCTATAAGTCTATCAGTCGTATGGGTCAATTTTTCATGGCCTGATGGACCAGTCCGAATAGTCCTTGGTCCATC